>APFE031678324.1:1182-24220 GCA_000404065.3 Pinus taeda | reverse complement strand
TCCTTAATTGTAGCACAACTTACTATTTTTAGCAGTTTTTCGGGTCCTGAACTTTCGGAGCCGTTTTGAGGCCCTAAACGACGTTTTTTGGGGAATCCGAAGGCAACATGGGTCCATGCATTGGACTGATGTTTCCGTTCCAGCAATGATAGTTCTCGGATAGATCTTTCTAACGAGCTATCATACATGTCAAACGAAGATCGTATGCCAAAGTTACGACCCTGGGAAATTGATATACCAATTTACCCAAAACGAGGCCCACAATTTGGCGTTTCATCTTCTAAGGGTTGGTTTTGGAATGTGAAGGGTTTTCCATTGTTTCTCAATAATAAATAGGCCTTCGAGCCTCATTGTGACACAAGTTCAGAACAGTTCAGAGACATGTAGCCGCACATCTCTTCTCAGAGATAAGCTACCATCGTCCTAGCTGGTTTATTTCCAATTCTGGTTGTAAGAATATTTCGGTATTTTCCATTAATGAAATGAAGTTTTATTTCCGCTACATCTCTTTATTTATGGTTATCGCATCTCTGTATTTATGGTTATCTCTGTAATCTATTGCGTTCCTGTTTAAATCCGGATCACTCAGTGGGATCAGGAGCTGGGATCAAGGTGACCTCGTTGCCACCAAAAACACTATCTTTTCTTCCCCATGCAACCATTATTGTTGGATTTATTTTTGCAGAAGTTGGTTATGTTCAGATTCTTGATTGCTTCGTTGCATAGTGGTTATACATGGTTTCATTGCAAGTAAACTTTGGTTCAATCTGTTTACTGTTAGCTAGATCAGATTAGGTTAGCATAACTAGATCTTTGATTTCTTTCAAGTCTTTGTTGGTTCAGTTGGAAAAATAAATTGTAGAGCACCCGTACCATTTCTCTATCTTCCCATACTCCATCAAACTCATCTGCTCCATCCCCTAACGTGTATTCTTGCCTCACGTTCGCCATTTGCTCACTTTGCCCTAATTCCCCATATCCTTGTGCCACATTGCTCCACTGCCTCTTGGACAAGTCCCACCATCCTTGCCACTCCTACTCTCCATTCCCCAAGCCCTGGGCCTCTTCACACACCTAGCTCACCTCCATACCTACTCCTTCATCTTTCTTCCTCCATCCATCCTCCAAAATCCCATTTCTGAACATCCTGTAGAAAATCACAGACATCTTGTAGAAATTCCAGAACATCCTGTAGAACCCTTGCAGACTTCCTGTAGAAGCTCACAAATGAGGTTTCTTGATAGCCAAAATCTGTGAAACTCTCTGGAAGGGTGTTAGGGACCCCTTAGGCCCTCTCTGAACCTTCCCAACATCTTCCAAGCATTTCCTCTCGCCAATCCACCTCTGCACAGTCAAAAACAGTTAAATCGCATGCATGATAATTTTGACAACTTATTCAAAAATACAAAAAGATGGTTCTTTTAGATTTTGTTGTAGACATAGCTTATATACATGCATTTCATCTTCTTAGAATTAAATGGCATCTCTCCCAGTAGCTTTCATCCTCTTTCTTGCATCAGTAGAGCTAGTTGGTAAAATTAGGGTTTGCGTTTGCTTTCAGCTTTTCAGTTTCTTTCTGCAAATAGATTAGCTTCCTCTGAGTTAGCTTCCATCCATCAGTTAGAAAGCTTCTACTCAGAGCTCATAGACGTTGGCTTGAGCCCCTAGCGAACTTGTGCTAGCTGACCAAGTGACAGTTGTGGCAAGAGCTAGTACTTGTGCATACAACACCGTCGCTTCCAAGTTTGTTACGAACTACTGGGTTGATAAAAGTAAAGAAGGGAGTCCCATGAGTTGCAGCATTGTTGTTGCAATATTGGAGCCCACCATATTTTTGGCGCTGTTGCGGGGGAAGCATCAGAGTATTTGTGATTGTTGCTTTTCTTCTATTTTTCACTACAAACTTCTGCTAAGTAGTTTATTTCATTTCCATTCTGCAATTTCATTTCCGCAAAAATATATTAGACATTTCCTGCTTTCATAGATTAGCATTTCAATTCCGCAATTTCATTTCTACAAGCGTAGAGTAGCATTTCGTTCCTGCAATTTCATTTGAGAAAAATAGATTAGTCCTTTCCTGCTTTCATTTCAATTCCACATTTTCATTTCAGCAAGGTAGATCTTCGTTCGTTGCAGATCAATCTATTTCAGTTCTGCAGGTGCAAGCAGAAAAAGAAAAAGAAAAAGAATATTTCCATTTCATGCCTTGTAGGAACAGAGATAAAATCGGAAAACTCCTACCCAACACTCCCACCACATCACTGAGTCACCCTTCTCTCCTCTTTGGTGACAGTGATCCAGAAGAACATATAGGTGAACCTCCAGAGATATACGAAGATCCTATAACAGAGGAAGATCCAGAGAACATTCCTTTTGAGACCATGGCTGAAAACAGAAACGATGGAGAAGATTATGAGAGAATAGAAGGTGCCTTTCCCATTCGAGAGACCAACAGGGACATGAAAATGAAAAACATAAGTCCCTCAGCCTTACCTCACTTCGATGGATTGACTATTGAAGACCCTGATACCTTCCTGTTTGAGTTTGTTGTCCTTTGTCGAACTTATGACTATGCTGAGGACGAGCAAAAGTTCAAACATTTTCCTTCTACCCTCAAGGATGTAGCACTACGCTGGTTCATGGGGTTACCTGGAAACAGTATCACCACTTGGGCTTAGATGCAACAAGCCTTTAATAACAAATATCGGGACTACTGTAGGTCCAAGGAAACAAAGGGAGAGATCTTTCGAATGACCATGGGAAGTGATGAGTCTTTAGAAGATTACGAGGAAAGGTTCCAACTTAGTTATAAATGGGCCAGGTGTACACTTGACCCTGAATCTCTAAAGTTGGTTCTGCTCTGAGGAGTCCCTGAAGACCTTCTAGATACCCTTTACATGCCAGCTGGAGGGGACATCTACCAACTACCTTATGAGGACATAAAGGCTGTGTTTAGAAACCATTCTAGGGCAGCCCGGAAAAGAGGTAGGGGGAATCCACTTTCAGCTAGTACCACCTTCTCCAAGCATGAGTTTGCTCATCAGATAGAAGACCTCAAAAGTGAGATGAGACAGACCATTTCCATGCAACTTGATACCTTCCGAATTCAACAAAAGAAAGAGGAAGCTGAGAGGGCTTTGGCCATTTTTTGTCCTAGATGTATGAGGAAGCACCCTAAGAACAAGTGTCCATTGCACTCTGTAGAGGTGTGTTTCATTTGTGAGGAAGACCACCCCACCAACCAATGCCCAACCTTGCTTGGATTTAAAGCCATGTACCTAGGGACTGAGGCGACTACTGAACCTCTCTACTTCCTCAACCAAAGGAGGCCACATGTGCCCAGACCTTACCAGCAGGGGATGCAAGGGACATCCCAAGCTTATTATAGCCCCAACCAGTCTACTCATATACCTTCTTGGGAACCCCCTGCTCATCCTTCCTGGTCCGCACCTCCTCCATGGTCTTATCCATGTCAATACCATACTCAACCTGTTGCTCATTCGTTTCACTCTCATGTCCAGCCACAACCTCAGTGGAATGCACCTTAACCGGGGTGGAGGCCCTAATACAAGTCTCCTCCCGCCAATAACTTTCTAAGGTTTTGGTCTTTTTGGGAGAAGAAAGAGGATAGACGTGGATTTTTGATAGATCTGAAGCCATTGGAGTTGTTATGGAAGCCATTTGAGTACTATAACTTGATGTAATCACTATTTTTATGAGCATAATTATATAACCCCAAGCATTGGAAGCTAGACCAAGAGAAGTGGCCCTGGAGGGGTGAACTCCATCATCACTTATTGTTTTGTGTTTATTGTTATGGTGATATTGTTTGCATTATTCTGCAAATTCTAAAGTTTAAATTCATGTTTTATATGTTTATGAATTTAACATAAGAGCCTCAAAACTCAAATTTAATCACTTCTAATTTTACATAAACCTCAAGAAATTTCATGTACAAGTCAAGACCTCTTTCATCTCCGCTTGGACTTCTCCATCTTTTCCTTCCACCCTTCAATTCTTCTCCCAAAACTTTCTTTCCACACTCACTTTGTTTGGACAATTAAGGACACCAGGGGCATTCATCTTGGTGCAAGAAAGACCTCTGATCGGTCGTAGGCTTGGCTAGGACACTTCCTCAACCTTCATTCACTCCCTCCTACCTTCATCCACCTATTCGTGCCCTCAAGACACAATCTCCACCCTAAAAATGCTCTCTAAACCTTTCATATTACAATACATGACCTCTTGTAACAACACGTGTATCCAACTTGTAGCACCATTTTCCTCCACTCGTTTTACCCCCCACTTTAGTCTTGGCTCAGTTAAGATGAATAATCAACCCAAATTCTAGTTTGATGGTTAGGAAAAACTCCTGGACCACTCCAACCACCTCTTTTCCTCACTACCAAACATATTAGAATTAGTGTTTTCTACTCACAAGCATGATACAAACTAGATTTGTAATTTTCAAAAAGATATGAAGTAGATCAATGATACATGCAAATAGGTTACTAAGTTGATCAATTATGCAAGATAGGGTAGCTTTACTTCTATAAGTAGATTAGCCCTTTCTCTTTCATGTAATGTTAATTAGCATCTACAAGTTTAACAAATGGAATTTTAATTTTCATACTCAAGAATCAATTTCTAATTATGCTTTCATCAACAAGCTTTCACTATAGTTAAGTTGCAGTAATGGTCTTTGAACACCTTGATTTGATGTCACGACTGAGGGTGGCAGGAGTAGAACCTAACCTATTATGCATATAGCACTGTCACCTCTAAGTTTGTATGAACCTAGGGCTATAATTTAAGTTGAGGAGCCCTTGGGAGTTGTAACACTCTTGGTGCAAGGCTCACTAGCTTCTTTGACAAAATACATTTTCTGCAATAAAATTATGGTTATGAAAAATAAAGGAATATAACACTTTGCGAAATTACTGCAAATAATTCTAAAACCCTTGAACAATAATAGCTGCAATTGAAACCCTTGAATTTGGTCTTTCAAAAATAACCCATGGCTAGGCCAGGATCAAGGCTATGATACCATTGCAATATCCAAAACATAAATATTTGACAATTTCTTGGATTAAAATGCTTCATATCTAAATTTTGTCAATTTAACAAAACATTTCCATGTAAAATGTATCGAATAAAGTATTGAAATTCAATAATATGATGAACAAAAATATTCTCAACTTTTATTATAATAGATAAACTGATGTTTACATGTCAATACAAATTAGTATAGATGATATGGAAAAGTTGGCTTCAATAATATTCTCCAATAATGCAGTGGCCCTCCAAAACTAAAGTGAATTGTTGCTAAGGTCTCCTGTGAATTTTGGATGAATTCACCAAGGAGAGATATGGGTACTCACCCACTCTCAGTGAATCACCTGAGGGTTTACATCCTAGGGCTATTGGTTAAGCGAGGAAATCCTAGTTGTCTAAACCTCTCCATAAGGAAAATGCTCAAATCCAATATGTCTTGAGATGGTTTCCTCCTCTTTTATAGATCTTATGGACCCCTCTCAAAGCCTTTATTTTATTATTACTTTATTCACTTAGTAATTTTTTCCCTCTTTTTATTTTAATTAAACACCTTTTTAATTCGAGAAAATGGTAAATTAGCCACCATCTTGTTAGAATATGTAAAATGGTAGCATATTATAACTTATTTTATTTAACCTTGATGTTTGCTTGTGAATTTTATTTATCTTCTTTATGTTTATTAGTTATATTTGTTCATCAAACAATATCAAGAAACAACAACAAAAGATGATACAAATCATTAGAGAAATGTTGACGTATAAAATGGGTTTCAAAACAAAAATGTACAACCAAAATCAACTTTATAATAACCAATAGGATTGAAGATGAATATGTCAACCATGGTGTATGGTTCACCATTTTTGGAGTAAAAAAGTAAAAAGATTAAAATATTAAAAAATAAAAATAAAAAACTATTTTTTCAACTCGTACTTCCAACTTATCTCCCTACACTTACACTCCAATTTCAAGTAGGAGGACTCGTTGGATGTGAAATTTAATTCCTAATCCAAGGAGTACCCATGTTGCATACTTTCGATAGACCTTGCTACACAAACGATGAGAAATACATGAAAAACATTATTTCAATCATGTTTCTTCATGTATTTCTCATTTTTCATGTAGAAATGTCCATCAAAAGTATGCAACATGGGCACTCCTTTGATGAGGAATTAAATTTTACATCCAATGAGTTCTCTCACTCGAAATTTGAGTAAAATTGTAGGGAGATAAATCGAAAATACAAGTTAAGAATGTAGTTTTTTCTTTTTTTCCCTCTAAAATTTAATGATGTAATCTAATCTTGTTTTATTATTTCCACTATTACTTTATAATATTCCTGAGGAGGACCATCTTAGACCTTAAATTTCTCTAATGGTAGGCTATCATCCATGGAAAACCCCATCCAAGGGGAAAAACTAGAAATTCTTCTCTTCTTAGAACTTCCTTCAAATGAGATACAATGACCCAATCCCTAGGCCAAGTCCTTCTCCCAGTACCAAGTTGGTCCTTCCTCTTCCCTTTTTATTCTTCCTTGTAACTTCAACTTGCTAGAAATAACCCATCTACTTGACCCAGCAACTTCAACTTCTAGCAATTTCATCCTAGCAACCACTGCAAAAACCCTAATTTGTTTTCCTTTTGAGACCTTCCTCGGGTAAACCAACTCTCCCCAAGGTCAAGAAGGTCAAGAGAAGGGTTTCTATCTTTCCAAATACATGTTCTTGAAATTCTACTCGCCAGCAACACCTTCACTCTCCAGCAACTAGGACCTACAACTTCAGCCTCTTTTTGGTTGGAGAAACCATAACTTATTCACACATGTGAAAGAGATAGAGCCCAAAAACAATAGATTTCATCATCCCAACTTCTCCTTGGAACTTCACTCTTCTTCTCCTAGTTTCTCACCTTCAAATCAAACTCTTTCTCTTGAAGATCAAACTTGTTGAGTGTGTGTCATCAAATGAAGTCGAATTCCACTTTATATAACCCTCCAAAGGGGTTGACTTCCCTCATTTAAGCCTACTTGAGGATCCTAGGGCTGGCTTGTACTCTTGGAGATTAAAAAACTTTCTAGACTAAAAAATAATTCATTTTACAATTACAAATTTCCCGAAACGGTCTTATAAACATGATGTTGACTAATTTGACTCATGACAATTAATCCTAAGTCCTAACATACCCTAGAAGCATGAATAACATGCTTTTACCAAAAATACCATCAATAATGAGCATGGAACCCATGCTTTAATAATAATAATAATTTTATTTTCTTTTTCTTGTTTTTTTAATAAGATACATATTGAAATGAGTACACTAACAATTATGAAGATATAAACTAGTTACATTTCTCAACTCTCCCTCTTCACTAGGGAGGCATTCATAATATTAAAGCTAGTACAACATCACATCTCAAACTAAAGGGTTCTCAAGAAGATTCGGTCTGATAATTCATATTGTAAGTATCATCACTATGACCAGCACTATCCTTGAGGCCTAACTAGATAAGCTCTTGTTTATTCAAGAGAATTATGCTGGGAGGATTTATGTGTGATACCACACTACCTTTTTAAGGCACATACCCCATCTGGATGTCTATAAGGTATTCCCTTTTAGGACCATTCTTATCTTGGATCTCCATACTTGAGTTAGGCTCAAAGAATATCAATCATCTTCAACTACTCTTCTCTTGGATTCATGTTCTCTCCTGAAACAATGTTAGTCCCTTTCCTTTCTTTGAAGATATATCCTTAAGGAAACCACATATGTTTATCCAATCCTTCATCATTCTTTCTTCATCACCTGAAAAGAAGAATGCACATGCCATATCCATTATCACTCCATCTCAAATAGAGGGTACATCCATATTCTCGATTTATCTTGAGAATAAATTCATTGCTCCTTATTCAAGGAGACTCCTTTGCTCCCTCGAAAATCTAGAGGAGATTCCATACTTCCTTTCAATATGAGAAATCACAAGTATTATATCTTTTCTCCATCAGAGTATTATCTACTATTCTTCCATAGTTTCAGGTATCCCTCTTTCTTTCACATCAATCTTGCTTCTTTTTGAGGTATCATGGAACAATAGCCACTATCTATTCTTGTGACAGGATCTAGGTCATCTTTCTTTCTCATCACTTTCCATCTTTCACATGATGGTATTTCATCGAAACTTTCAAAACTTCTAACTAATCATGGCTTCTCCATGAAAATGATTTTCTTTGGCCTTCAAGTAATCTTCTTGCACATCTACCATTTTATTCCCAGTATGGACTCATCTTATCTTCATAGTTGCTAGGTACTAGATATTGAGCTTCCATGAATGCCTTTCACTTATTTCATGCACATAGTTGAACTTGCCTCAACTATGATCATTTATTCCTGCGACATTCCTTCCAAGTAGCCAAAATAATATGTTAACTAAATAACCAAACCAAAATGAATTAGACTTACCTAACCATGTTGACCTTCTCATTTCATCCTGATCAACCATCTCCACTTGAATTTTCCTTCATGCATCAAAGTTCCCTAGATCGAACTTCATTACCAAGTTACAAATTTCATTTGAGAGATTATACTAGATGTTAATCAATATCAAATACATATTCTAGAGAAAATCCTAATCTTTTATACATTCTTCAGTAAGTCAAACTCTATTATTTTCTAGCATCATAAATACCCAAGCATATCTTTCTAACCAACTTTGTTTCATAAGATCCTCATACACATGAGTATTATCCAAAGTTTACATTTAACATTCATTCCTATGCTTTTATCCAATTATCTAGCTATCTATTCATTTCATAGAAAGTTTGTATACTAACCTATTTCAATCCTTCATCCACTTTTACTAGTATATTACACATTACATAGAATGATGATCCATTAAGCAAGATGACAACTACTAACACAATGTTAGATAATATCTAGATGAGCACTTATTCAAAAATTGTCTAACACTATGTCCTAGATGATTTCTACTAAGGAACATAATCATATAAATTCAAAGCATACTATAATCATATGCTTCTATCCTATGATGCTTATAAAAAACATATTGTTAGTGTTTTTCAATCATGTCAGTCACTAGTGATCAAATATGCTTTTACATATTTATTTTTAGGGTTTCAAGTCAAATTTTTATAGTTTCAAAACGTTTTTGAATAAAAAATCTGTTCATTGGTTAGGAAGGTCAGTATCTACTATTCCTTTTAGTCTCATTTTCATAGGATACCATCTTGGTCAAGTCAAATAATTGTTAGTAGAGTCACATAATCATTTTGCTCTTAATTCACCTAAATAAGCCCATGTTAGGTCACCATTAGGTAACTAGGTTTAATCCTTAAAATCTGGTATTTTTACCATTAATTTCATTTTATGAGGAATAGTAGAGATCAAGTTGGTAATTAAGGTTTAAAGTCATGTTTTTTATTTCATTTTCTTAAATTAAATACCATCATAAGATCATGAAGTTGTGAAGTGTCAAGTCCAAGTTATAACTGTTATGGTTGGTCCACTACCATTTGCAAAGTTTTGAAGAAGAAAGTTTTAATTGAAAGAAGATGTGAGTCCCACTTATTTCTCCATAAATAAATAGCTTTTCAAGGGCCTAACTCATTCATTACCATTTTCAAAATATCGAGCTCTCCATCTCATCAAGCTAAAAATCTATTTCTCTCTAAAAGTGTTGTGCTTTCCCCCTGGTCACTATGTTTTCCCCTAAAAGTGTTGCACTTTGGCCTTGGTCACTACGTTTTGCCCTGAAAGTGCTGCACTTTGCCCTTGGTCATTGCGTTTTTCCCTAAAAGTGCAGCATTTTTCCTTGAGTTGCTACGCTATGCCCAGAGTAGAGTCAATTTTTCTCCAGGTGCCCGAGCTTGTCTCCAGGTGCTTCTATAGTGTGACAACATAAATTGGCTTCATTTGCAAGTAGGTGACATACTCTTAGCTCACTCTTCCTCTGGTGATTTAATTTTTGGTGTGAATCTTCCTTCAAATATTGAATTTGTTTTAAAAAATTGAAACCCTAATTTCCTTGCACCCTATCCATTACCTTAACATTTTATAACATTCCTCTAAATCCCTACATACTATTTCATTTCCATGCCCAACCATTCCTCTTAAAAACCCTAAATCTACATTTCCATCTCACATCCCTGTAGTTAAATTGCCTAGCCTATCTCCCTAAACTTTTTTCCCTTTCATTACTTCCCTAAGCTCTCTAATTCCCTTCCTTACTTCCCTAAAATTTCCCCTAACCTATACCAACTCCCTAACACAATTATCCCACTCCCTTCCCCTATGGTTTCTAAACTAAAAACATGATGGAGGAAGAAAGGAATTTTATAGAAGACAAAGGAAATACCATAGATCAAGAAAAGGAAACATACAAAAATGGAGCGAAAATCTTGAGATTGGAGTGAGCAGACACTACAGAGTTGTTGGCCTTACCAGTGACAGTAGGTTGTTTCAAACATGTACACTGTTTTGACTTTCGTGAAATGATTCAAAGAGTAAAGCATAATCCACTTTTGACCAGGGTTTTCATCTCAAATCTCAAAGACAACCAAGTAACCATTGCATGGGTTACCTTCACCATCTCCACAGACATCATTGTTGCAGCCATAGGGATACCCAATGTGGGTGAAAAATGGTTTAAGAACATAGATATAGATACCTAGCAATATCAACCATTTCTCAAGGCACAATACAAAAATTGCGTGAAGAAAGTTTTTCCTTTTGGTCACCTTCTAGACAAATTTGCTCCCATGATGAAAATCATCATGAAATATTTCACTTGTGAGGGCAGATTTTCTAGGTTGTACACCTATCACATCAGGTTTCTTATGCATTTCACTAGAGTGAAATTGCTCAACATCCCTTACTATTTGTACAAGAACATTGAAAATGTGGCTTACATTATACAAAACAAAGAATATGAATAGTAGATGCATAGCCTTTTCCATCACTCTCTAATCAAGATAATTGTCCTTCATCCCCTCAATCAGTTAAATATTGTATGGGAAACCTTAATTCAGAATTATATCTTCACTACACCATGAGCTCAACCTGTTAAACCTATTCCATCACCTTCATTAGTGCCTCAAAGGGAAGTAGGAGCATCTAGCAATAATGTAGTGAAGAGAGTTAAGAAGAGAAAAAAAGACTAAAAAGGATAAAGAGGTCAAGAAATATCAGAGAGGACCTAGGCTAGTGTTTGTAGCAAATAGGCAAGTTTTTACTCCACATATTGTAGAAGGGGCCTTTCCTTCTACATCAACAGAATAGGTAAAGAAACAACAACAGTAGATAGTGGTTCAAGAGAAGGTAGATATGCATCATGAGGAGGAAGCAGAGTTTGGTTTGGTGGATATTTATTCCCAATAGGAGAAAAATAACTTAAAACAAGTCATAAAGGAAAAGGATGCCAAAATCAAAAAGATGGAAGACAATTTGGCAAGGGCCAAGTTTGTTATTTCTTTCCTTGAGCAATACAATAAACAATTAAGTGAAAAATAGGTACTTTTGAATTGGAGCTATTGAAGGCCAAAAGAAAGGATACAAAAGGTAAACAAGTGGTGGAAACTGATGCTCCTAGTCATGATGATGCACAAATCACTAAGAAAAGACCAAAAACAAGTGGTCTTAAGAAAGCACTGGAAAAAGAGAAACATGAGGCATAAAAACTTACCTTTGAAGAATGAATTGTAAAAGAAGTCAATGACGATAGGGAGCCTTGGATTGATAGTGTCAACTTACACCTTGAGAAGCTCCTACATAAGCCCAATAGGTACAACCAAATTCTAAGACATATGGCTCATTATTATTAGACAAGAAATGGGATCAACAACATAAGGGTCAAGCATTTAAAGAAGAAGCTCAACGAAACCCTAACAAGCCAAAAGGAAAAAGAGAATCTTGATTTACTTCCTAGGGACTCCATCATGGCAAAGAATATCATATTATAGATTCAATCAACAATTTTTAGAAGATTTGGAGAAATTTTTGTCATTTTCAAAATTTTGACCTTTTCTTTTACTGTTCTAAAAAACACAGTGTAAGTTATAAACACAATGACCTAGACATTGCACTTAGTGTGGAGACCTCAAAATGGAAAATGCCTTGCATATTTGTATTCAAAATGACCTTTACATCAATTTTGACTACTGGCATTCCAAAATTTGAGCTTCTAGCAAGTATAAAAGGAAAAACTTCTTCAAGAAATCACCTTTGTGCCTCGTTTTTCAGATGGACGTTGCGCTTATTGAGTCACCTTGGGAGAACCAGTTTTTGAAGGCCTTCCCATGGGTAATTTTAAAAAAATCCAAGTTGTTATGAAAACTAGATAGGAAATTCTAGTTGACTATTCTCTCAGTTCTCAAATTTCACTTTTGAAAGGATTCCAAAATCCTCCTACAAAATGGCACTATGCTTATGAGTGAATGTGTTGTGTTTATACCTATAGCAGTCTTTCTCATATTAATTTCACTATATCTTGGTTTTATGATGTAATTTTGATATTTTAAAGACTTGATGATGTAATAATGGAATTAATTAGCATGATAGGTTGTTTTTTGGTGTTTAATTGGGCCTCATAAAAGAAGCAAAACACAAATCAAAGTCTAAGAGAAGATTTTGTGTTTGACCTTCTCACTCTCTCTTGTTGGTTGAGAGATTTTTGGAAATTGTTCCACCACTTAGGGACTCAATGCCTAAAGGTGGGGAAATGGTTGGTTTGAGTCTATATGTATCATTTCTCATTCAGAGAGAAGGGTTGGACTTCATAGGAGAGGACTTGTATTTCTATGCTTTCATACAGTTAATCAATGACCAGTTGCAACTAATTTTTAGGAATACTTGTTCAGAGAGTTTGTGGTGTTGTTTCCCTTCTATGTCAATTCCTTATTAATGAATTCATCTCTCTTAACATGCTTTTCTTTCTTCATGTGTTTTTTCTTACAGTCATATAGGCATAATTATTTAGATTCAGATCTTTGTTTATGTCAAAAATCATTGTAGGAATTTACAGGGTAAGTCAGCTTAAGAAATCTCTTTATGGTCTCAAGCAAGCCCCTCGGCTTGCTATGCTAAAATGGATAGCTTTCTTTTAGAAACTGCCTTTTATAGGTGTCATTCTCACAACACTGTCTACACCAAGAAAGTGGGGAAGTATCTTATCATTCTTGTCCTTTACTGTGATGATCTTATCCTTACTCGTAGTGATCCCAACCTTATAAACCATGTGAAGTCCAACATTAAGAAGAAGTTTGAAATGACAGACTTAAGACACTTGCATTATTTTCTTAGTCTTCATGTCTTGTAATCCAAGGAAGGTATTTTCCTTTCCGAGTCCAAGAATACCTATGATCCTCTATGCCATTTTCGCATGGAAGACTGTAAGCCAATCCCTTCTCCCTTTTAGTCTAGAGCCAAACTTTCATTCACTTGTGCTTCTGCTGAAGTTGATGCTACCTTATACCATCAACTTGTGGGAAAAATTTTGTATCTGACCCATACTTGTCCTGACCTTTCCTTTGTTGTTGGCCTTATTGCTCAGTTTATGAAAAACCCACATGAAAGTCATTGGAAAGTAGCTAAAAGAATACTTCGTTATGTTTGAGGTACAATTCGGTTTGGGATTCATTACAGTCAAGACGCATATCCTCTATTGGTTGGTTTCACTCATTCTGATTGGGCTGGTGACCATGATGATTAAAATTCTACTGCAAGTTATGTGTTCACTCTTGGTTCAGGACCTATTACATGGGCTTGCAAGAAACAAAGTTCCACTTCTATTTCTTCAGTAGAAGCAGAGTATCATGGTGCTATAGAAGCTAGTAAGGAAACCCTGTGGCTTTGTCATATCCTGTCAGAGTTTGGCTTTCAGCAACATCATCTGACTACACTTTGGTGTGATAATAAAAGTGCCATTCAAATATGAAAATATCCAGTCCAACATCAGTCCAACAAAGACATTGAACTGCACATGCACTTCATCAGAAAGCTCATTCATGACCATGTTCTTAAAGTGCAATATTGTTCAACAGATGATCAAGTTGCAGACATCTTTACAAAGGCTCTCACAGAGGCACAGTTTACTAAACTTGATTTATGGTTGGAGTTTAGGAAGTTGTCACTAAGGGGGGATAGGCTCTAACACCTCCTTCCTTCTCCCATTTTGTCATATTTGTACACTTCAATCCTATCCCAAGTTTTTCTTAAGATGGGATGTTAGGATATTCCGACACATAGGAAGTAGTTAAGTATAACTTGGTCTAGTGTAGAGTTAGGTAAAGTGTGTTTCTTTACTACTTTTGTAACTTACAATCCGGTGGTCCCGATATGTTCTAGACATGAAGTGATTTGACTAGTTCATTCTCTCCTCGGTATTACCAACACTTGATCCTTGGCTTAACACCTCATTGGTGCATGATCTCTATTTAAAGAGCATGGAGGGTTATTTGTAGGGTAACCATTCACGAGAGAATCTGTTAGGTCCCTATAATACTAGGATTACCCCAATACTATTGTAGTTTTATCCCTTACTAATATTGTTGTGCCCCTATTGTCTCCATATTGTTATTACTGTGCCCCATAGAATCCCTCTATTGTTATTTCTGTGCCTTTATATTATTATTGTTAGGTCGGCTGGGTTATATTGTGACTCGTTAGGCTCCTATATATATAAATGAGGTTTTTCATTTGAATCATCAAAGAATCATTCATTTGTGTAAGGTAAATGAGGTTGCCCCCTCGAAGAGGCCGAATTTTAAGGAGTTGATCTATCTTTTCTATCTTTTTGTGAGCTGGTTTCATAACATTTGGTATCAGAGCTTTGGATTCTAGGGTTTCACTGCTCCAAATAGGTCATCATAGAATATTCACTATATGTTTTTTTCTGCGATGTTTCAGAAGTGAAAAAAAAAACCTATTTGAGATGAAATCACACTAAACCTCTGGTCTGAATTGCAGAGCTTTTCGTTCTATATTTGTGGATATATGATCTGAGGAAGTTGGTCTTTTTGCAGACTCCTGAATTACATTCCAAATAGGTGACCTGGGGAAAATTATCATAACTTTCTCTCTGAGCATCGGATTGAAATTTTGTATGAAGGTATAGAAAGAGGACAGATTGTAGTTTCTTGTATATATTTTTCAGAGCCAAATGTCAAAACAAGGACTCGTGGTACGTCGTACAAGTTCAGTCTTCTGAAATAGTCTATAATCAGGTCACTGTGAAAGATTTGGCATAACTCTTCCTTGGAGAATCCAATTGGGATTAGACTGGTGGCATTGAAAATAGGACACATAGGGCTACTTTAGGTCGCAATTTGAGAACTAGATGATATGAAATTATAGAGATACATCAGAAGCAATATCGAGCTCCTACAATGTGAAAAAAGGTGTGTAGAGTTTTTAAAATTTTTGCTTAAGCTTGGTTTGAAAAATTATTTGGTTTGAATTAGTAGAGCATTATTATCGGTACCTAATTCCCTGAGGAAAGAAAATGTAAAAAACTAGTAAGCAACCTGAAAGCTCTAGCATGACTCATGAAGAAGAGGAATAAATGCTACTTGATATATCAAAATTACAAGACCAAGTGCAACAAATTTCACTCTCACAAAAGCTAACAGAAGCTAAGATAAATGGCATGGAATCTAAGGTAAAGGGCGTGGAAGCTAAGATCGACGATTTGAAGATAGATTTGAAGGCAAATTTGACAAATTTTCTACAAGAAATACTTACTATTGGTGAAAGGGTAGTAAAGGAAACTCATGATGCAGACAAAAGAAATTTTAAGCATGATGTGATAGACTCTAATGTTGGATCGAAGACCCACCATACTCCAAAAATTGATATGAGAAAGTTTGATAGCAAGGATCCCGCAACATGGATACTACAAATGGAGCAGTCTTTTGATCTCAATAATGTGAAAAACACACAAAAGGTACGTATTGCAACTTTATATTTGGAACCAAATCAGTTTGTATGGTATCAATGGATTTGCTCTCATAAACAAATTATCACTTGGGCAATTTTTACAGAAGAGTTGACAACGCATTATGACAATACAAAAAGAAACACTTTTTTTAGCTAATTGATAAGTCTTGAAGAAAAGCGTTCAATAATGGAGCACATTGAGGAGTTCCAAAAATTGAACATAAGGGTAAAAAATATTCTAGAGGAGCATAGGATTGATGCGTTCATAGGTAATTTAAAGGATAATATCCAACATGATGTTCGCCTTTGGGAACCCGATTCATTAGAGAAGGCATTTAGGTTATCAAGAAAAATGGAAAGAAAAATTATGGCAACCAGGAAGCATACCACTCACAACTATAAAGATGGAAGTGTTGTTGCTCATAGTCTTCCACAACCTATAAGGTTGACACCACAACAATTGGAAGAAAGAAGAGCAAAAGGGATTTGTTACTGTTGTGATAGCAAATTCACTAAAGGTCATAAGTGTGCTAAGAAGAAATTATTCTACATAGATTGTGAAAAAGAAGAAGAAAAGGAGAAAGAAAGGTAAAAAGAAGAGGATATACTCCAGGAACAAAGCCTAGATAAAGAAGAAATGAATCCAAACATATCTTGTAATGCATTGGCTGGAATTATCACTCCTAAAACCATCAAGATAGAAGGAAAAATCAAGAAGAAAAAGGTAATAGTGTTGATTGATTCAGGATGTACCCACAATTTTATTCATTGTAAGGTAGCAAAAGAATTGACTTACTTCCTATATCCAGCACTAGAGTGTCAAGTATGGTCGCAATGGAGGAAAACAATAACTTCTTGAAACTGGCCATAATATCAGCTATCCATGGAGAATACTTGTATTTGACTAGCCCAATGCTTTCCATTCCAATGGGAGGTGTTGATGTTGTACTAGGAGTCAAATGGCTACAATCCTTGGGTACAATAGCTTTTAATTTTCAAGAACTTTTCATGAAATTTTCTGTGGAAGGAAACGAAGTTGAATTAAGGGGTATTGTAGGGAAACCGGGAAAGATAATCAGCTCTAACGATATAACAAAGCTTCGAAAAAAAGGAACAAAGAGGTGTAATTGCATAATTATGTTCGCTAGATGTTTCCACATCGAAATCATCTATTTCTCAAAATCTCCAAAAAGGTTGGGACAATCATTCCAAGGTATTTGAGACTCCCAAAGGTCTCCCACCTACTCGTGATCATGATCATGCTATTCATCTGATTCCAAGAAGTGTTCCACCAAACATCAGGTCGTGGAGATATCCCTATGACCAAAAGAGTGAAATTGAACGTATGGTTGCAGCAATGCTAGAGGCTAGTATAATTCAACCTAGTCAAAGTTCTTTCTCTTCTATAGTAATATTGGTGCACAAGAAAGATGGATCATGGCGCATGTGTCCAGATTATAGGGAGCTCAACAAGCTCACTATTAAAGATAAGTTTCCCATTCCTGTTGTTGATGAATTACTAGATGAATTGCATAGATCAATTTACTTCACCAAGTTGGATCTTCATTTAGGATATCATCAAATCAGAATGAAGACTGAAGACATTCTGAAAACAGCATTTAGAACTCACGAGGGTGATTATGAATTTTTGGTCATGCCTTTTGGCCTTACCAATGCACCTTCTACATTTCAAGGTTTGATGAATTCCATTTTCAAACTCTTCCTTAGAAATTTTGTGTTAGTATTTTTTGATGATATACTAATCTACAGAAAGTCTTGGAAGGATCATGTTGAACATGTTGACAGGGTGCTACAACTACTGGAGGAGAAACAATTATATGCAAAAAGATCTAAATTTTTCTTTGGAGTACAAGAGGTGGAATATCTGGGTCATATTGTATCCAATGAGGGAGTTAAGGTAGACCCTAGAAAAATTAAAGCCATTAAGGAATTGAAAATCCCCACATCCATAAAGCATCTACAAGGATTTCTCGGGTTGACAGGGTATTATCACAAGTTTGTTAAGAATTATGGGAGAATGGCAGCACCTCTAACAACATTATTGAAGAAAGATGCATTTTCATGGACTCCGGAAGCAACAAAGGCCTGTGAACATCTTAAAGAGGTAATGTGGAAAGCACCAGTCTTAGCTACACCAGACTTCACGAAAACCTTCATTGTGGAATGTGATGCTTCAGGAAATGCAATGGGTGTTGTTCTAATGCAAGATGAAAGACCCATTGCTTTTGAAAGTCGTCCAATCAAGGGAAAGTTTTTAAGCAAAGCTATTTATGAGAAGGAAATGTTGGCAATACTCCATGCACTTAAGAAATGGCGACTACCTAATGGGAGACACTTTTAGGTAAAAACAGATCATGATAGCCTTAAATACTTTTTAGAACAAATATTATCCTCTGAAGAGCAACAAAAATGGGTCACAAAGATGTTGGGTTATGACTTTGAAATCATCTACAAAAAAGGGAAGCCAAATGTGGTGGCAGATGCACTCTCAAGAAAGGATGAAGATGTGGAAGCATTGTTATGCACCATTTCTATTATCCAACCAGATTGGATAAACGAAGCAAGGGGGGAATGGAAGAATGATGAAGAAGCGTGGGCACTTATTCAAAAGTTACAACAAGATTCTAGTACATCTGATACATTTAGTTGGAAAAATGATTCGTTGTGGTACAAAGATCACTTATAACTCTGTAAGAATTCCCAACTCAAATAAAAGATTCTTATGGAATTGCACACTTCTACCTTAGGAGGGCACTCTGGATTTTAAAAAAATTACCACAGGGTTAAGAAGGAGTTTTTTTGGGATGGCCTTAAATTGGATATTCAAAATTTTGTGGCGGAATGTTTGGTTTGCCAACAAAATAAAGTTGAAACCATTAAGGCCCTGGGTCTATTACAACCTTTATCCATTCCAAGCCAACGTTGGGAGGAGGTTTCAATGAATTTTATCATAGGTTTACCCAAGTCTGAGGGAAAGAGTGTCATCATGGTGGTAGTTGACAAACTTACCAAGTATGTGCACTTTTTTGCATTATCACATCCATTTAAAGCTAGGACAGTTTCTATTACATTTATGGAAACAATTCAAAAGCTACATGGAAACCCAAAGATTATTGTAAGTGACAGAGATCCATTTTCACTGGAAATTTTTGGACAAAATTATTTTCTTGTCTTGGTACTTAGTTAGCTCATAGCTCATCTTATCATCCTCACTCTTATGGGCAAACTGAGATAGTAAACAAATGTTTGGAAGGATATCTCCACTTCTTTGTATCTGATAAACATACACAATGGGTCAAATGGTTGCCTCTAGCTGAATGGTGGTATAACACTTCCTTCCGTACAACAACAAAAATGACCCCATTTATGGCACTTTACGGATATTAGCCACCATCGATCACATCATATTTAAGAGAAAATTCTAAGGTTAAAGCAGTGGAACATCACATCGAGCATCAATAATAAGTCCTCCAACTCTTAAAGGATAACCTCGTGTTGGCGCAGAATAGAATGAAACAACAGGAAGATCAACATCACATTGAAAGAAGTTTTGATGTAGGTGATTGGGTATTCCTATGGCTACAACCATATAAATAAATTCCCATCAAGAAAGCTAAGAAGGATAATAAATTATCACCAAAGTATTATGGTCCGTACAAGGTGTTTCAAAAGATTGGTACTACGGTATACAAATTGGAGCTTTCTGCAGCTTCTCGAGTGCACCCAGTTTTCCATGTTTCATGTTTAAAGAAGGTTATAGGTCACAAGATCCCATTTCAAACAATATTACCAGAAACTGATGAGGAAGGAAATTATATTGGAACCGGAAGCAGTCATAGAAACAAGAACTCAAAATTCAATTTTCATTCTTTTATTAATAAATTTCCTGAAGTGGCTGCTTTTGCTTAGGCTGTGGACTGTTTCCCTCTTTTAGGGTTTTAACCACGTTAAGAATACTGGTGTATTGATCTGTGATCTGTTTGTGAGTAGTGTCCTTTGGTGTTCTATATAAGGAGCTTACCCTGTAAATTCCTACTATCATGTTTATGTCTCTCTTCTTCTAGATTAATGAATTCATGCTAACACATGCTCATTATGATTTCTTAAGATTTCAGACCCTACAGTACATTGGATAAAATCTTCAATCCACTAAAAAACATTGTTATGTTTCTCCTTTTTATGCGTGCTACTGCAAACCTTTAATACTTTGACCTAATTTCTTGTTCTCATCCTTGGTCCAACAAACCAAAAAAACCCTAAATTTCCAAATACTCAAACAATACTTATATATCTGGCCTAAAATCCATTTCTTTTCTAGTTATTCACTAAAAGATCGTTAGAGAGATCCCTCTCTAGTTCAGTATGGCTAGCTGCTGAACTACAAGTGGTTTGTAGTTACATCTTTTGATCTCCTCCTTAGCCTAGGACATTGTAGAGGCTAATATTTTGGCATCGTTTCCAGGGAAAATAATTGATAAATGATTCATGGGATTCGTTATATTATAGAATTCAAGAAAACTTTCTCTATAGGTGACAACTTCCACTATCTAAAGATAGGTTGATTTAATAAATTTTATCAAGTTTAAGATGTGAAAATTCTGGTTCCTAAAAGACATACTAGGTCAAATCCTGACCCTAAGGCACCTTCTATTGTTTATGACCTAGAAAACCTACTTAGAAAAGTCAGGTCACCTATTTCTAAAAGCATAGTTCGAAAATTAGAAAGGACCACTTCTTTCCCTGAAATTTTATTCACTGTTGAGCATTTTTCTTTCAATATTTAGTTAAACCTATCTCTTTCAAAGTCAAAATATGATTCTCACCTTTCTGAAGTATTATTTGAACCTTTTCAATTGGAGTTTCATCTCTTTTCCTGTGAACCCCTCTTTTCTAAAGCTGATCATGAACTGTGGTTGAATTTTGATAAACTCCAAAGTCTTGCTGACCAACTCCAAATCACCACTGAAAAAGCTTACATCCAATATTAGCTTGAAAACCTAAGTGTTGATTCATCCTCTACTGCATGTCCAAATACATCAACTACCTCATGTATTCTTGCACCATCTCCATTAGGGTCATCATCTCTACCTATGCAGCCTAATGTAGTACCTCTACTACATCCTCTAGCAGTGATGGCACGATTTGCACATCTCATGTTGCCTGCTCAACTTGTTGCTCTACCTCAAACTAATTGCTAAAGACTCCCTCTATTTGATGGAAGCTCAGAAATCAGAGTCCAACAACTTGTTGATAAATTGGTAGATTTTATCGACCTAGAGAATATTGATGAAGATGATGCTAATATGAGAATCATAGCTCAGAGTTTTTCGAGAGATGTGAAGAAATAGTTTCACAACTTGGTTGCTAATTCTATTAATAGCTGACAATGGTTGAAATAATTGTTCCTAGCACGATCGAAAGAAAAGAAAAATCCACTACGGATTTTCACTGAAAACAATTCAACGAAAAGAAATCCAAATGAGGAAGTCCAAGAGTTCACAACAAGGTTCAATATGGTGTATAATTCTATTCCTGATGATATGAAACCTCCACTGGGTTTAGCACTTCTTCACTATCATGTTGCCTTTCACCCACACATGGCATATCAACTTAGGAGAGAGACCCTGCAACTCTTGAAGAAATGCAACGAAATGCAATAAGTCTCAAAGCTAATCTGCTCATCAAGAAATAAAAAACAAAGCCAGAGAGATCTAAAAATAAATTTGTGTTTAAACAAGAGCCATCATCATCATCAGATGTAAAGCTTGACACTCTGATTAAAACCATGGAAAGAATGATGGAAAAAATGTTTATAACAGATCGACAAGTGGACCCTTCAATAAGGAATCCAAATTATCATGGAGAATAGCAACAATAGTTCATAAATAAGCAAAAAAAGCAACGAAATCAGGATCCTCAGGGATAAGTAAGAGGTCCATTTCAATAGAATTACATTGAAGGACAGGAAGAAGATGAAAAGGAAATTGTAGAAGCAAATAATATCTTTGAAGAAGATGAGTTTCCTACCTTTCTGACTGAGGAAGATCAACATCTTGTACTTGCAAGTTACAATTTATGGGTTGTACAAACCGAAGAATACCAAAGAGGATATGAAAATGCTCTTAGTCATTTGCAGAGACAATATAACTTAAGGAACAAAAAATGTACCTATCACATTGAATTTGAAGAGGCAGAATGCATAGAAAGATACACAAAGAAAACAAACAACCGCTACAAATAAAAATAAAGAACATGAGATTGTCATATTGGGACGGGAGAAAACCAATGAAGCCTCTACCAACAATGTGAGGAAGGATAAGGAGGTTCAAAGTGAAATTCATAAAAAGGAGTCTCAAGAAAAAGGGTAAATTGAAAAGAAGGGCACCGGTGCAAAAGAGGTAGAAAAGCAATCAAATTTATTTAGTTTAGAGAATGAAATTTTTAAGTTGAAAGTTTTAATTCCTCTACTTGAATTAGTGAAGAATGATAAGTATAAGTTTCAGATTGCTATAATGTTGAAGGTAGACCATACGTTAGACACAGTAAATGTTTTTTTTCCAAAGAAAAAATCAAACTTTTTATTAAGATAAAAATTTACATAGTATATGCATTAAGCATTCAATTTGGTTGTGTGAAAATAGATCAAACAACCCTTAGTATACATCCCTGCCAAAAAGAAGAAAAATAAAAAAGGAGCTGCTCCTATATTGCGAAGAGCAGCTGATCCAGGTGGATATTGGTGGCAACCTGCCAAGTCCACCTGGACCCCCACCATTGTCTTTCTCAGCATTTTCAGTTTCCTTAATTGTAGCACAACTTACTATTTTTAGCAGTTTTTCGGGTCCTGAACTTCCGGAGCCATTTTGAGTCCCTAAACGATGTTTTTTTGGGAATCCGAGGGAAACATGGGTCCATGCAATGGACTGATGTTGCTCGTTCCAAAAATGATAGTGCTCGAATAGATCTTTCTAATGAGCTATTGTACGCGTCAAATGGAGATCATATGCTAAAGTTACGACCC
>APFE031678318.1:414975-446857 GCA_000404065.3 Pinus taeda | reverse complement strand
GATGCAACCAAACTTTGTTGCCCACCTAAAACTTGTGTGGTACCCCTATGGGTGAGGAGAAGTTGTTCCTGTGTTCTGTCATGACCGTATCCCTTTGCTGCTGCTGCTGCGTGGAGGAACCCTTTGCGGGGGTCATCGATGTAGCAACGATCTTCCCCTTACTTTGGGAGTGAACCATACAGATGAATTTCCTGGTCTGGGAGATGAGCTTGCTGCCTTTCTTAGCAGTGATCAAAGACGTGGCAGTAGGTGGGGCCACCTCTGGTATCTTGTATAATGAATCACCCAAAGAAATAATGACAGCGCGGGGCCTTGAATCATACACAACAGGTCGCCTCCACAAGTATGGTTGGCCTAATAATACATCACAAACATCCAGAGGTGTAACATCACACAATACCTCGTCTGTAAATGGTTTGATGCTGTAGGGAAGGCAGCACTGCTGGCGAACTTTGAGATCTCGTCCTTCATGAAGCCACCCGATAATGTACGGCTGCGAGTGTGGTGTAGTCAGTAGGTCCAACCACTTCACGACCTCTGCTGAAATGAGGTTCTTTCGGCTACCACTGTCGACAATGAATTGCAGCGGGGAACCCTTCACCCACATCTGTGAGTGGAAAAGACGTTCCCCCTCCTCTGGCTCTTCGGGTTCATTCTTCTGGATCTTGGCAGTGGCAATAGTGGTGCTGGGATCCGTATCAATGATCTGCTTCCCTTTGTCATTCCCCTTGTCGGGTTCTGGCTTAGGGTCAGAACATGTATCTGATTCAGAAGACTTCAACTCGGCCACCAATGACTGCTTGGTCCGACACTCACTTGTGTTGTGAGTGGGACTCTTGTGGAACTCACACCACTTTCCTGTGTCCTTCTTCGGCTTCATGGTGTTGTTCTTTTCTTGCGGCTTTGACGGGTTGTCTTGGGTCACCCCGCCTTGGCTTTGTCCTTTGGGCTTCGAATTTGCAGATCCAAAGTCTCGCTTCTTTTGTTTGAACTTTTGCTCGATTTTGACAGCGTATCGGTAAGCTGTGCCAAGTGAGGAGATGTTCAAGAACTCCATCTCTTCTTGGATGTATCTATGTAGACAACCGCGGTATTTGAGCACCAGATGCAGCTCAGAATCTTTGATACCCAACTCTGTGCGAAGGGTATGAAAAATGTTTGTGAAATCGAGGACATATTGGTCTCGTCCCTGCCACAGTGTGGTCCATTTGATCTATTTGTCCTCATAGCTTTTGACAGGGTAGTACTGCTCTTTGATGGCATCTCGGAATGAATCCCAAGTGGGTGTGGTTGAAAATAGTGAGCCTGTGCTTTCATCCTTCTGCTCACAGTAGGTTTCCCACCAGTCCTTGACGTGGGGGGCTGCTTTGAGAAGAGCGAAAACAATCTTTTCCCGACTTGAAAATCCATGAACAAAAAAATAACCCTCTAGCAGATTTAACCATTTATCTACCGCATCTGCGTCTATTTTACCCTCAAAGATGGGGATTTCAAAATTCACTTGTACCTTAAACGGTGTGGCATTTCCAGAGTAGCTGTTGGAAGCCGATGCGTCACCTTTGGGTAGCTGCTGAAGGATCTGCGCAAAGCTATCCATCATCGCGTTCCTTTGCCGCTCGAGGGCTTCTTCGAGCAAGATTTTGATAGCATCTCCTGCCCCCTCGTCTTTCTTCTCAGCCGCCATCGGAGGCCGTCGGGATTTGCGAGGCTAGTCTTGCAAAGGTTCGACCAGTTCAAGCCCTAACTCCTTATATCCCGACCTCGTTGGGGACATGCAAAGAAAAACAGAGAAAAAGAAAACCGCTTTGATACCACTGATCCCGATTTAAACAGGAACGCAATAGATTACAGAGATTACCATAAATACATAGATGCGATAACCATAAATAAAGAGATGCAGCGGAAATAATACTTCATTTCATTAATGGAAAATACTGAAATATGTTTACAACTAGAATTGGAAATAAACCAGCTAGGGCGATGGTAGCTTATCTCTGAGAAGAGATGTGTGGCTACATGCCTCTGAACTGTTCCGTAATTGTGTTACAATGAGGCTTGAAGGCCTATTTATTGTTGAGAAACAATGGAAAACCCTTCACATTCCAAAACCTACCCCTAGAAGATGAAATGCCAAATTGTGGGCCCCGTTTTGGGTAAATTGGTACCTCAATTTCCCGGGGTCGTAACTTTGGAATACGATCTCTGTTTGACGCGTATGATAGCTCGTTAGAAAGATCTATCCGAGAACTACCACTTTGGGAAGGGCAACATGGGTCCATGGACCCATTTTGCCCCTAGATTTCCCAAAAAATGTCGTTTAGGGCCTCAAAACGACTCCGGAAGTTCAGGACCTGAAAAAATGCTAAAAATAGTAAGTTGTGCTACAATTAAGGAAACTGAAAATGCTGAGAGAAAAAATGATGGGGGTCTAGATGGACTTGGTAGGTGGCCACCAATATCCACCTGGATCAAGGATCCATGTACATACACCGGTTTATGTGGGTACAGACGTGTATATGTTGGTTGAAGACAAACAGTGGGTCAGGCTCTGGATAAAAAGAGTTTGATATGGGTCTAATAGAGACCTTCTGGCACAGGTTCAGGGGGACCGTATATTCTTCTCATAATGTATTGTTGGCATTATCTTAGAATATCTTGGTTTAATTTCACAGTTGTTTTCGGTTTCAGGTGGAACAGATGCAGAGGGAGAACTTGCCGGTCTGAATGATGATTGACAGATGTTGCTGATGATAGTTGTTGAATAATCTTGGCGTAGATATTTCGTCTCTATGTCATATATTTCTTTCCTTATTAAGGTCATGTAACAGCCTATTTTGGTTTCCCCACTATGCCTGGGATGGTTGATGTAATGTTCTTGCTTTATCTTGTGTAAACTCTTGGTGTATCCCCACTTGGTTGGGTGGATGAGTCAATATTGATATATCTGCACTTGGTTGGGAGATGGATGTATGTATGAGTCTTTGGTAATAGGAAGGTCACTTATAATGTATAGAGTCATGGTCTTTCTTATAGACCATTTTTTTGCAAACCTTGCCTACAGTCAGGGGGAGCATGGACAACACAGCAGAGTAGAGATTTTAGCATGTACTCAGGGGGAGCATAACCCTTTTCCCTTGATGTCAAAGGGGGAGAATGACCTTGAATGATTTGGGTTTGCCATCATGTCCAAAAAGGGGAAGATTGTTGGCATTATGACATAGGTTTGGCACTATGCCACAGGTGTTGTCCTTGATGGAAATTCACTCAGATGGTAGATCACAGTTCAAGCTCTCAGAATGGAAGAAAAATACATATACATAGTTCCTCTTAACCAGGTCACATATACATGCAGGCTTGTTGATCAAAAGTCATGTATGCGTATGCACGCACTTTCATGCAGAGAAAAGCACGTACATGTGGGCAAACTTATTTTGGTCCACGGTATTTGGTTTGACCTATGGTTTGGGACCTTGGTATTGCATCTGAAGTGTTGAATCCAGGTATTGGGTCCCTATTATTGGTTCTAAATGGTTTTGGACCATGATATTGAGTAAGGCCTAAGACTATAAAAGGGGAAGGAGATCATTGGGCAAGGGAAGAACAGTAGTATTGAATATGTTATGAAGAGCAAGATCTAGAATTGGGTTATGGTGCATTGCTAAATATGAACCAAGGAGGAACCTGAGCGCTAAAAGATGGATAAGTTCTATTGATGGTTTGAGATCTTAAGGCTTGAATAGTAGTATCATTGTGTGATTTTTGATCTGTTATAATTGGCATATGATTAGATCTATAAATTTGATAAAATGGGTATAACTGATGTCTGATTAAGTAAAAAGGGTAAATTATCTTTTATAGATATGTACGCAGGTTCGACACATCAGAGGCACGTATACATGCGGGTTCAGCAAGTGAAGACAGCGTATACGCTAGTTGTCTCTAATACAGTTGTGTGTGTACATAGGATTCTGCATATTGAAGTAGCGTACATCTCATGAAATGTGTTTTAGCTACTTCTGTTTATTGCTGCAGTGTTCCGGGTTCAGAATTGGTGTCTGGTTACTCTTACTATTTTCTAGTTACAACTTTCTCAAAATTTATTGGTTGATTCAGTATTGGTTTGTACAAAGGTGATTGGTTGATGCAGATATACTTAATGTTTGATTAATGGTATTCATGGATCCAATCCGAAAATTTATGAAACGTGGTCCCTGGAAGAAAAGAGAAGGTCGTAGCCTTATGTAGGTCAGCAACTACGTACTAGTACCTTAGCTAGTACAAGAGCTAAGGGGGTTGCACCTCCCTTCCAAGAGAAGCTAGAGAATGAGAGAAGGTTGTAGTCTTCTGCAGGTAGCAACCTACGTACTGGTATAAGAGTGCACCAGTACAGAATCACTGTAAAAAGAAGTTTCTAATTAAAGGAAGATAGAGATGAATTGCAGCAGGTGGTTCTCACCCACATTGGGTTTCCACCTTACATCTTGATGTTCATGTGTGTCGCTTATATGTGATGATTTCTTCTACTTTACTACTCCTTTTTACTGCTCATATGGTTAATAATGTTTTGATGCACTCATTAAGAGGAAACTAACTGAATTATAAGTTTACTGGATATACGCTTGCTGCATTACACACAGTTGCGTATACACTCAGTTTTCCTTAACTGAAGTAGCATATATGAATCTCAATATGGAAATGAAAAATTTGTATTGATTTGATAATACTAATTCACCCCCTCCGCCCCTCTCAGTGTTATTTCCAACACTTCTACCTTAGGAGACACATAATCATAAGACACCAAGTCAAAAACCTCTTTACAATGTAAGCATTGCTCAAAATTCTACTCAAAAACGACGTGCTAAACCCTAATACATGTAACTATATCAAAAACTTAGGCCAAAATAAAAATTATTAAATGAGGTTCCCTATATACTAACAACTCTGCTTGGCCATGCATCAAACCCTAGAATGACAATTCTTTCTTAAACGTGTGAGAGTTTACAAACTTGATCATACATGCATCAGGACCAACAAGTTTGATCTAATTTTTCGTCATCCTTAGTGACATACTTATGAACTGGACAAGAATAGTAGCAATATATATAAGGCTAGCTACATGAAAATCGTGAAGGCTCTCTACAATTACATATCACTATCTAGTCATAGTGATAACATAACTTGGATCATAAACCCAAGGGATGATTTTTGTTCTAATACCAACTTTAATACTTACGCTTATTAATATACACATAGATTCATATCAATGGCACAAGTTCATCATTTTTTACTATACATGTGCTATCAGCATATCTTAGACAAATACAATGTACAAGACCCAATATATTTTCAAGAGTGTTTCATCAACATCTAGGACTTACACCATGCACATTTACTTATTATAGTACATTATGGAGTAACTTAATCATCATTTATCAACAATAACAATTTGATTATGGCTACAAAAAATAATTTCCATACCTTGTAGCATTCCTACCAAGACTGCTCAAAGTTCACTCCATCATGTATTGAGTCATAATGTGCCTCTTAAAACAACAAATTAAGTATCCCTAAAAAAAAGTATCATTTTGTCCTTCAAAAACTCAAACAAAGGCTCAAGTGCACCTTTTTCTACCAAAATTGGTCTGGATATAGCCCAAAAATTTATTACACAACCATTACAATACTTCAAAATAGAGGCCCTAAATTAATCATCTTCTACTACCTCGGAAACCCTTTTGTTATACCACCAAAATATGCTTGCATCAATACAGACTCACATCATATTTTCTCCTTAATGTAATTCATAAAAATTCAATGTACAAGCACCTTTATGCCTTCAATTTATAACAAACCTTAAAATTTCCCTCAAAATAGGCCTGCAAATTTTTTTTGGCCCAAGAACCCTTTTTTCTTGACAAAAATCCAAGTGTGGACTAAAATAGAATCAATCATTCAATGAATCATTATTTACACATCCATAAAGGAGCTCCAAAAAAACTCAAAAGTATCCCTTAAATTTTTTCCAATTGTGGGGGCAAAAAATATAATAATTTGCCTTAGAATAGGGATGAAAAAATATGCTCTGAAAAGGCTATAAATCAACCTATGAATATGTCTAAAAAGTAGCCTACTATGTCCCTATTGAAGCCCTTTTTCACCCTTATTGAGGCCCTAAGGCAACCTACTGCGGCGCTAATGAAACATGTTCTATCAATTACAGCTAACTCTAGGTCCAATGTCCAAGATTATCTATTGTGTGTGCCATACTGGAATTAGAATTATTTTGAATATGTTTCATGAAATTCAAAGAATTGCACAAGACTATGATAAGGTACATCCAACTAGAGGTATTGAGAAAAATAAAGTTATTCAAATTTGGGAGGAGATGAAGAAAATTGGAGTTCCATGTAAGCTTGGGGAACCATACCATCATAAAAGCCAAGAATGAAATGACCTTAACTATGGGTAATCAAATGGATCAACATCAAATAAGACCCTCCTAGAGAACCATCCCATCATAAAATCCAAGATTACAATGACCTTAATTATGGAAAATTAGATGGCTAGACATCATATAAGACCCTCATTCAGCATGAAGGAATTTTAAATGTTTAATAAAATAATTTACTTGGAAAAAACATAGTTTTATATATCATTGAGAATATGGTTCAAAATTGAAATCCTAATGTTAGCAATTCTACTTTATTATTTGTCCATTTTCCCAACCCCATCTTGATCTTAGCATATGTAACACTTTTTATGTGGTTTTTTAATGAATGATAAATTAATTAACCATGTATAACAAAGTATTTTGTGTGAAGATGATTGAAATCTTGCTGTATGAAGAATAATATAAAAAGTTGCTAAGGTTCTCGAAGTGTTATAAATAATTCCACATGTCCCAGCTACAAGCGACAAGAGGGTATGATGCAAATGTGTATCAGTAAAGATGTCAATTTCAATTTATATTAAGTGAATTGTATAGTGTATTTCAACGTGGTGGTTTTGAATCATTCATGATAAGAAAATTGATCAACTATCAATGTGGGATTATATTCCTTGCTAATGAGCTGCTTTGGTTATGTTCATGTTGTTTAGGAGATGATATGATTCCCTGTATGCATATCCAAGGGGCCCGTGATTTTGATATGACCAGTGATATTCATCTTTATACCTTGGTAATTTTAAGTAATAATGTAATGGAGTGTAAACATGGGGAAATGGAAAATTTGAATAGAAATAGAGTAGGAGGGAGAGGGGTCGCTAATAAGTATAGAAATACATTTAAACATGATAGGATGTGTCTTGTAAATTAGATGTGAGAAAATTTTTTCAAGATTTTGATGAGGTCTGAAGGTACCTTCCAAAACTTCAAAGAAACAAGATTCATGCCTTCAAACATTAGAAATAAACTTCTTGTTGAATATGAAAAGAAAAGAAATTCACTCAATGATTAAAGTACAACAAACTTACCATCCCACTTCCTATCATCCCACCTCCTTGATGTCATGTATCACCAAATAAAACAACTATTTAAATCATCGATGGAACAATCAAAGAAATCATTGATTTCTCCACCTATTGTAAGTATGCTATAATTTTAAATGGTATATAATTATTCTTTAATTGTATAGTGTGAGGGCCCATGATCATGTCTTTAACTATTAATATGTCCTTATATATAAGTAATCGTCTTGCAAGCTCAAGGGCAGTAAGAAAATATGGTGAGGAAGTTTATCATGAATTGCAATGCTTTGAAAAGTGCAAGAAACAAAATAAGGATCAAAGAAAAAATAAACAAAGAAGCTTTCCCTCTAGTGTTGAGTGAAATTTTCACTAAGTTAGTAACTTTGTAGATTTGTAAAATACTAAATCAATACAATGTAAATCTACAACATAGTGTGTAAATCAGTAACTCTGTAAATTGGTAGAATAGTGAAAAAACATAGTATCAATCTATAAAAAGAGATTGAAAATATGAAAATTTTCTAAATTTTCATTTTAATGTTTCTTATTTTATACATCATTTTACTTTTAGTAAATGATTCGAATCGGATCCACAAAAGACTATTAAAAACCTTCACTGTATCAAGTTGAACAAATCCTTGAAAATTCTGAAACAGTGATCAAAAATTGCCTTGAACTAGTGGCAATGGCCGCCAACGTGGAACGACGAGGACCTCAGTCAAAGCGCACTGACCGAGGCCCATGGAGACTGTGCAGGAGATCAAAGTAGCACCTGGGAGCCCCAGATCGGGAAAAGGAGGCGATTTTGATTATCGCGCATCACTGGGCAAACAAGGCTAAAATGGGAAAGCCTTAAGCACTCGGTCATGTTGGGGGTCGAAGAACTATGGGCGGAGAAACAAAAAGTGCTAAGCGACAAAGGTGGGACCCACGCTCTAGAAAACCGGCGGTATCGATCGAGGCGCCCTTGAATGGTAAGAGATTTTGGAGGAGAGCGAGGCAATCCCACTCAACGATCAATGTGTGGTAGCGAAGGTGAGAGAAAAACCACTGTGATCACGTGCTATCGGTCGAGCAGGTCAACCGTGCTCAACGTGCGTATGACGTTTGATCTGGAGGAGCCCAGATTAGACAGATGAGATTGTACCCGATGGAGGAAGCGGAATCAATAGGGGATTAAGCCACGTTCTAAAGGGATTTCGAGTCTGTTTGACCACCACGATAGAGAAAGAACGCATACACGATGTAACGGAAGAAACGAACCGACGAAGCATGCTGGCACCAGTTAGATGGATACACATGGCACTTCCGAGCATTCATGCTGACGCCGAAAAGGGAACTCCAAGCGCAGCTGCAGAAGGTGAATCAATGGAGGCGGGAGAGGAACCGAACAGGAATAGGGATCGAATGGTTAAAGCCATGAACAAAGACAGTCAAAGGGGGGATTTCGGAGAGGAGTCCAAGCGACCAAGAGAGACAGTGAATAGTGCACCTCGAGAGGAGGACTGAACATAGAGAACAGTCAAACCAAGCCGAGGAGACAGAGGGCCAAGCTGACCACAGGTAGCATTGAGCACCAAAGAGCTTGAAGATTCAAGCCTTCCCATAGAGGAATCTGTCCGGACTGAGCATCACATTTGGTTCTTTCCACTGTAGACCGAGGGTCATAGAGCTGGTAGGAGGAACAAGAGTTTGTGTACTCCAAGTGGCTTGGGGAATCCAAGAACCACCCTATCAGTAAAACCTACTTTAGGAGAACTCGCATTGAGTCCCTATATTTGTAATTCTCTGCTTAAAGACAAAATATAAAAAGGCCACCACTAAGAGTTGGACCAGAGATGTAGCCCTCAAAAATAGGGGTTAACTCCTTATTAAAAATTGTTTGTGTCTTGTTTTGCTTAGTATATTTCTCTGTTGTCTTTCCATTTAAATGTCTATGTATTGGCAATCTGATCGATCCGTTGTTTCAATAACAAAGAACACATGCACCAGCACATGAGTCTGTAATACCTTATGTTTAATAAATCTTTAACTGAGGTCACTCATAGGGTGATTATCAGATCAAGTGGTATCAGAGCTCTAGGCTGTAAGGTTAGACAAGCTTGTGTTGGTTTAGCTATGAATGCTCACTACATCAAAGCTCAAACTAGGAGAAGGAGAGTTGGTGGAAACTAATCCTGAAATTGGGATAGTCTATTCTCAAAAGACAATCTCAGAAGAAGGTTCTGTAGGGCCAGACCCTCAATTCATAGAAATTTTCCTAGATATAAAGTCTATGGTAGAAGAAATGTTTAGGGACTTTAGAAAGCATAAGGATGAAGATTCATCAGGCTCTAAACGAGATAAAGAAGAAGATGAATCTCATTCCCATGACCACTCAAGAGGGAAAGGGAAAGAAGAAAGCTTTCCTACACCTCCTAATAGCCCTGTGCATAATAAGAAAGCATCCTTCATTAAACTAGATGTCAAATTTGATTTTCCTATATATAATGGAGAGCTAAATGCTGAAAAGTTGGACAATTAGATTAGACAAATTGATGTGTATTGCAGAGTACAGAACATAGACTCAGACAAGAGTAATATTCAACTAGCAACCCTATGCCTAGGAGGCACTGCCTTGGTTTTATGGGAAGGTAGAACCCAAGCTTATATGAAAAGGCATGGTAAGACCATCTCTGTCTGGAGTGAATTTGTTGCTGCAATCAAAAAGTAGTTCTATCCATTGGCCTACATGCAACAAGCCATGATGAGATGGTAAACTCTTCAACAGTTGAAATGGAAAAGTGTACAAGGGCATACTCAAGAATTTAGAAAGAGAGAATTGATGTTGGGTATCTCATTAGACTCACTAGAGACTCTTTTGAAGTACACTGGTGGTCTACACAACTACATGAGGCATACCATCCTCATGTTTAATCCCACTAGTATAGATGAAGTATCTGTAGAAGCTACTCATCTAGAAGCTAGAGGAAAGAATGGAAATCCAAAAGTTGGGGGACCATCCCAACCCACTGTAAGCAAGAGAAGGGAGAAAAGAAAACAGAAGTGGACAGAAAGGAAAATCATCATGCACTCACTGTAAAAAGGAGGGGAGTGATGATGAGCATTGTTGGATTTTGCATCCAGAGCTGAGACCTAAGAAGTCCGAGCGCAAGAAGAAGAAGACTGCTACAACTATTCAGAGAGATTTGGGGTCAAAATCGGGAGATGAAACAATCATTGTAGCCACCAGTATAAAAGTTAAGAATTCTGAAGCATCTACTAGTAATTCTGCTCAATCTATTATTGATGAAGAACATGAGAGAAAAGGACATGAGCTTTTCCATATTTGACTTGTTTCCAAAAATCAAAAGAGTCATACTTTATTTGATAGTGGCTCACAAGTAAATCTAATTTCTGAAGAAATTGTAAAGAAATTGGGATTAGAAACTACACCTCATAAGAAACCATACCCATTAGGTTGGTTGAATGATAAAACACAACTACAAGTGACTAGATAGTGCAAACTCAAGTTTTCTTTTGTGTCAACATTTGTAGATGAGGTTGAGTTAGATGTAATTCCTTTGGATATATGTGGAATTGTTTTAGGAAGTCCTTACTTGTATGATAGAAAGGCTATTTTTGATAGAGCTGAGAACAAGTATCTACTTGTTAAAGATGGAATCGAATACCTTGTAAGAGCTCACAAGCTCAAGAATAATTATACTCTCATAAACTCAGGACATATGAAAAGAATGATAAATTCATGCAAATATTTCTTACTGATGGTTGTAAAGGAAAAGACACCTGATAAGACCAATATATCTGAGGTCTGTAGTGCTGATCAGCAAACTGACATAGAAAAGATTGTTTCAGAGTATGCTATCTTATTTCAATAACCTAAAGGTCTACCACCCAAAAAGGGAATAGTACATGATATTATTTTGCAGCAGGATGTTCCTTTGCCTAACATTGGGATGTACATGTTGTCTGCTTTAGAGATTGTTGAAATCAAGAAGAAGGCGCAGGAGTTGCTTGAGAAAGGGTTCATCAGGCCTAGCACATCACCATGTGGGTCACCAATCATTCTGCTGAAAAAGAAAGATGGCTCGTGGAGAATGTACATTCATTACCGAGCACTGAATAAGATAACATTCAAAAATCATTATCCCCTTCCTCACATAGATGATCTTCTAGATCAATTGAAGGAAGCTGTTTATTTCACCAAGCCAGATTTACACAATGGATACCATCAGGTCAGAGTTGTAGAGCAAGATGCATGGAAGACTGCCTTCAAAACAAAGTAGGGATTGTATGAATGGCTGGTTATGCATTTTGGCCTAACTAATGCTCCTGCTACTTTCATGAGTTTAATGAATGATGTACTCAGACCTTTTCTTGATGATTTTGTTATTGTGTATCTGGATGACATTCCGATTTTTAGTAAAACGTGGGAAGAACAATTAAAGCATGTTAAGTAGACATTAGATGTTTTGAGAAGAGAAAAACTTTATATTAAACTCTCCAAATGTGAATTTGGAAAAACCTCTCTAAATTATTTGGGACAATAGTAGGGGGAGGTGAATTGAAAATAGATCCCTCTAAAGTGGCAGTCATCATAAACTGGCCTAAACCCAAGTCTACTACAAAAGTGAGAAGCTTCTTAGGAGCAGCACAATATTGGAGGAAGTTCATTTCAAATTTTTCCTTAATTGCAGCTCCCTTACATGCTTTGACAGGATTGAACAAGGTGTTTCAGTGGGGAGGTAAATAGCAGAAAGATTTGACACCTTAAAAGAAAAGATTAGTACAACACCTGTACTAGCACTGCCAGATCTACAAAGACCATTTGAGATCCAAACTGATGCCAGTGACTATGTCATGGGACCAGTGTTGACACGGCACGGTAAACCCATATGTTATCATTTTGAGACTTTTAATCCTGCAATAGTTAACTATCCTACCTATGATAATGAATTGTATGTATTGGTTCAGAGTGTGTAAAAGTGGAAACATTACTTACTCGGTAAGGAAACGGTATTACATACTGATCATCAACCACTTCAATACCTACACTCCCAAAATAAGTTGCAAAAATCAAGACATTACAAACGGATGGGTTTTCTACAACAGTTTCATTTAGTCATCAGATATAAAAAAGGCATACATAACAAGGTTGCAGACATGTTATCTAGACCCATTATAAATGCATCTATCCTACTTAAGCATAATTTTGTGCTGCATGAAACCTACATAGAACAATATGCTCAGGATATGGACTTTGAAGACGTATATGAAACTTTGCGTCAAGGCAAAAGAGTAGAAGAATTGGAATATCATGTGAAGGACTAACTCTTATATCATTGTGGGAAACTCTACATTCCACAAACTGAGAGAGTAAAGATAATTAGGGAAGCACACACTTCTCTGATATCAGGTCACTTTGGGGTAAGTAAAACAGTTGCATAGCTGCAAAGGTTCTGTTATTGGCCAAAAATGAATGAGACAGTTTCTAGATATGTGAAGGGATGTGTTATGTGTGCTAAAAGTTAACCCAGTAACAGAAAACTAGGCTTGTACAGTCCCTTGCCAGTTCCTTCTCACCCTTGGGAAAGCATTTCCATGGATTTCATTGGATGACTACCTAAATCTAGGAAAGGTCATGATTATCTATATGTTGTTGTGGATAGGTTCAACAAAATGTGTATTTTGATACCCTGTAGTAAATAGATTACAACTGAAGAAACTGCAATATTATTCTTTGAACATGTATGGGTTCATTTTGGATTACCCACTTCTATTGTATCTGATCAAGACACTCAATTTGTGGGGAAGTTTTGGTCAAGTATATGGGAACTAATGGACACCAAATTAAAGAAAAGCACAACTTTTCATCCACAAATAAATGGCCAGACAGAAGTAGTTAATAGGATAGTGATCTAGTTACTGAGAGTATACTGCAACAAACACCCTAAGCTTTGGGATGAACACTTGTGTTATGTGTAGAATGCTTACAATAGAGCCAAACACTCTTCTACACAAAGATCTCCTTTTGAGACCTATTTTTGTTTCATACCCAGGTCTCCTTTGGATTTTGTCTTTGGTAAAGATACCATGGTTGATAAACACAGTGATGTGGACAAGGCAACTAGGTTCATTGAAAAGATCTAGGAGATCCACTAGGCAGTCTAGGAACAGCTAGAAAAGAGCCAGGCCAAGTACAAGGCTAAGCATGATAAGCATCAAATGGAGCATAGTTTTCAAGTTGGAGACCAAGTCTGGCTATATATCAGCAAGGACATAATGCAAGGTGAAGGTAAAAAGCTAAAACCTATCAAGTATGGACCCTTCAAGATACTTGAGAAGGTTGGTGAGAATGCTTTTCACCTTGATCTGCCAACTTACATGCACATCTACTCAGTTGTGAACGTATATTGCTTGAGGTTGTTTGAACATTCAATGATTGAGGACCCTGAAGAGCAGAGTCAATTACCTTCTGTTGACGACCTACTACCTGAATATCTTAATGAGTTGCAGGAAGATACAGTGTTGGATAAGAAGGTAAGGACGGCGTGCAGTGGACAAGTGGAATACCTCAGGATTGGGCTTAAGGGTTCGAAGCCGAGTAGTGCGAAGTGGATTGAGATTGGAGAAGTGAGACATCAGTTTCCTCACTTAGTCGATGCTTGAAGAAAACCAGCTTTTGGTGGTCCAAAAGATTTTTCAGTGAAATGGCCATGATCTGAATTGGATCCACAAAAGACTGTATCAAGTTGAACAAATCCTTGAAAATTCCAAAACAGTGATCAAAAGATGCCTTGAACCAGTGGCAATGGCCGCCAATGTGGAACGATGAGGACCTCAGTCAAAGCGCGCTGACCGAGGCCCATGGAGACTACGTAGGAGGTCAAAGCAGCCCCTGGGAGCCTCGGATCGGGAAAAGGAGGCGATTTTGATGTGCGATTAGCGCGTAGTGCTAATCGCACATTGCTGGGAAAAAAAGGCTAAAATGGGAAAGCCTCAAGGACTCGGTCGCGTTAGGAGCCAGAAAACCGCGAGTGGAGAAACAAAAAGTGCTAAAGGAGAAAGGTGGGACTCGTGCTCTGGAAAACCGACAATATCGATTGGGGTGCCCTTGAATAGTAAGAGGTTTTGGAGGAGAGCAAAGTGATCCCACTCAATGATCGACGCGTGGCAGTGGAGGTGAGAGAGAAGTTGTCGTGATCGTGTGCTATCAGTCGAGCAAGTCAACTGCGCTTGACGTGCGTATGACATTGGATCTAGAGGAGCCCAAATTAGACGACTGAGATTGCGCCTGATGGAGGAAGTGGAATTGACAGGGTATTGAGTCGCATTCTAAAGGGATTTGGAGTTTGTTTGACCACCACGGTGGAAAAAGAATGCATACACAACATAACGGAAGAAACGAACTGATGAAGCATGTTGGCACCAATTAGATGGAGACACATGGCACTTCCTGAGCATTCATGCTGACGCCGAACAGGGAACTCCAAGCGCAGTTGTAGAAGGTGAATCGATGCAGGCGGGAGAGGAATCAAACAGGCATAGGGATCGAATGGTTAAAGCCTTTAACATAAACAGTAAAAGGGGGGATTTTGGAGAGGAGTCCAAGCGACCAAGAGAGACAGTGAACAGTGCACCCCAAGAGGAGGATTGAACACAGAGAACAGTAAAGCCAAGCAAAGGAGACAGATGGCCGAGCAGACCACAGGCAGCATCGAGCACTAGACAACTTGAAGATTCAAGTCTTCCCATAGAGGAATCTATCCAGACCGAGCATCACATTTGGCTCTTTCCACTGTAGATCGAGGGTCACAACGCTGGTAGGAAGAACAAGAGTCTGTGTACTCCGAGTGGCTTGGGGAATCGAAGAACCACCCTACCAAGCAAACCTGCTTCAGGAGAACTCGGATTGAGTCCCTGTATTTGTAATTCTCTACTTAAAGACACAATAAAACAAGGCCACCATTGAGAATTGGACCGGAGATGTAGCCCTCGAAGATAGGGGTGAACTCCTTATTAAAAATTGTTTGTGTCTTGTGTTGCTTACTATATTTCTCTATTGTCTTTCCATTTAAATGTCCGTGTATTGGCAATATGATTGATCCATTGTTTCAATAAGATAGAACACACACACCAGCACATGAGTCTGTAATACCTTTTGTTTAATAAATCTTTAACTGAGGTCACTCATAGGGTGATTATCAGATCAATAAACTACATATATTACATGTTCTTTGAATTGGTAAATGTTGTTCATTTCAAGAAATGTTCTAGGTCAATGTGATCAAAGTGATGATATACATCAAATAAATGGGGTAGTTATTGTTGTAGTTGCAAAACACAATGAAACACAAGAAGGGTGTGGAGAAGCTACTGTTGATATGCCAATGATGGAGGAAGTCAACCACAATCAAATGGATGTTACATCCTTGATAACTGGTGTAGGATAGTGTGGGGGAAATCGATAAATTGCAGGGGAAGTAATTGAAAACCAAAGGAAGGAAGCTAAAAATCTTGTACAACTTGGTGCCAATAAACGAAGTATGAGACCAGTAGAAAAGAAAAAGGTTCGAGATTATCAAAATACAACATTATATGCAAAATGGTGAAACATATGAATTTGTCTACAAAGAGCTAAGTTCCAAGGCACATAGTCTCTCCAAGAATTCTATTGGTTTAGATAGATTGATATATTCAAATTATCTGCATATATTATGCAACTAAACTTCCATATGATCTTATATACATTATATACGAACTTCTATATCTTTACGTTTTTTTATTTTGGATGGTTGTAAGACTTTTTGTGGTCCATTATATGAGATCACTACTTCGAATATGTGTTGGACATGTATCGACCAAGTGTAACTTTGTATCTTCTGATTATAAAATTATGCTCTCTTTTTTCCCAGGGAAAAAACTATCGAAATAAGATTTATGTTTGCTTATAAGTTATAACTAGTATGGAAACATGATTTCTCTCTAATTGTACCGTGTAAGTATATTTTATTCTATAAATAACAAGGAACCATATGTTTCTTATTGAAATACAATGATGAAACAATATTATAAGAACAAAGTAATTACATAAAAAATACGTTGTTTTTATAACGAGAAATATTATCAAAAAAAATTGTATATTAAACATTGAAATGTATTTGTAGTAATAACATATATGGACATTGTTATTATAGACCTCTAGGATGCTTTCGAGGTTTCTGCAAGCCCTCCTCTCCATAATAATATAATGCAATACAATCTCTCTTTCCTTATGTAACAACCTCTAGTCCTTTGGAAGTTGCACCACCACTCACAATTTATCTTCTAACTCGTTCACTCTGTTTATATACTATTTCAAGTTGCTTTCCATTTTTATTTTTTCAGCAATGTACTTCTTCAAAAACTCCACATTATTCTTGTACTTTTCAGAGTGATCTTTTTCTTTTTCTTGAATAGTATCCTTCACATATCTTAGATCAACATTAAGTTGGTGCAATTGATCCTTAACATTTTGTGCCTCATCATATTCTAGTGCCTTTAAATTGTTTGATATGAGGTATGAAAATTGGAACTGCGAGGGGTATGGGATTATTCTGCAAAGCAAGAATTTGGGATTTCAAATTTGCTATCTCACTTTGGCATCCCAAATGTTGCGTTGTGTGCATGTCTAATATTTTTATTTTACGCTCCTTAATCTCTTCCTCCTTCTTAGCTCGCTTCTTATTTAGTGATTCCTTTTTTGTTGATGTATCAAAGGCATCAGCTACAACATCCATTATTACAACAACATTAAACAATGACATCCCTTTCTCTCAAAAGGTCCAATCATACTTAAGCAAGGTATCTTTGAGTTTATTATCTTTAGCATTTACTACTTCAATAGCTTGGTTCCATATTTTCTCTCGTGATCTTAATGAGCCATCAAACTCTAACAAGGACTTGAATTTTTTACCACCTTTCAACTCCTCATCATTCTTTTCAATCTTGGTCTCCATTATTTTAACCCTTTTTTCATAGTTTTCAATCTCCTCCCTATGTTTAGTAACATGTTTAGTAATTTTATTTTGAAAATCATCCTGTAATATATTAATATATTGTTCTTTCTCCTTCACTTCTTGCTTAAGTTTTACTTCATGTGGAATGAATTACTTTAGAGGCGGTATGTTAAGGACCTCGGGTCTATTGTATCTTGGATTCATATTTATTCATTTCAGCCTTAAATATTTTAGAAAAATCATTAGGTTCCTTAATTCCATCATCTATAGCTTTACATTCTTTATCTTTCAAATCTTCAAAATTTATTTCATACTTGTCTAAATATACCTTTTCCCTCTAGTCATTGTCCACTAGGAATTTTTTTAAGCCCGTAAGTTTATACTTCAGATGAAGAACCTGTTGATCCTTATTCAAGCATATTTCACAACTCTTTTTGTAGGATTCATGGTGAACTTGTGGAGAAGATAATGACTTTTTGGAGTTCTTTAAATCTACCATTTGTTATGTGAGTTCAATAATCTGCTTACCCTTATTCATGCATAGTACACAACTCTTTATACAAAATTCATCTTGACCCTCTAAAGGAGTCAAAATACCATCATCAATAGCTTCTTCATCAATGCTGATAAGTCCCTATGCCATATATGCATCTTGGCATGTATTTAAGCCCACCAAAGATGTAACAACAACTACTTCATCAAGATTCACAAGATTGATGTCACTTCACACATTTTTCATATTTTGCTCCAAAAAGTATTCATGTATTTGTGAAGTGGTAGTATAAGAAACTTGTTCCACATTCTTCTTTGGATAAGGTTGAGGTATTTTGTCGTTGTCTTCTTCCACTTTACACCTCCTATTGTATGTTTGTTTGGAACTCCTTAATTGCACTAGGTTGGGTCGATATAGGTTAATAATTTTTGGTAGTCCTTTAGGGTAGATGAACTTGACCCTATTATGTTTACTTTCTTGTAATGTATGGTGAAAATTCTTAGCCAATAGAAATGGTACATCCATGGCTAAGTCTTCAACCTAGTGTATGACCAGCTTCATGCATTCATTAGAAACATATTTCTCTTGGTGATTCAAAATGGTCCTGAGGATAATATAAAGCAGTGTTTTGCATAATCTTAGGGGAATATCTTGCATTTTTAAACCATCTATTGGAACAACTATTATTTTCCACATATTTTGTTAGTCATATTAGTCTTTTCTACCTTGGGGGTCTGCAAGTGGTACAACATTACTCGTCCCCCGCATGGTATTTTAGTTTCTCTAACAACCAAATCAGTTGGGTCTAGATAAACATGATGCCCAAAAATTACCAATTGCTTTGACTAATGATTATAATTAAAAGTAACCATATTTATCTCTTCAATTTTGACATTGAATTCTCCAAATACAATTGATGCACTCCTGGTTCAAAGAGTATATCAAGCATACCTTTCTTTGTCACTTGCTTCTATCATTCCATTTATCAACCCTATATTGGAACTTCTTCACTGAGAAACTCTCAACATGGAAACCATGTTTGTCAGTTGATGGCATGGTAGTGTAAAACCTTGTTTCCATTGTTGATGATATCTTTGAATCAGAGTTGAATTCACACTAAAGATGCATGCTGATGGAAGTTGAGAATGCATGTTGAGGATGCACATTGAGGATGGAAGTTGAGGATGCACGTTGAAGATGCATGATAATGATGCACGTTGAGGATGGAAGTTCAGGATGGATGTCGAGGATGCCAACAAGATAGGTTTATAGACATTTATATGAATAATAAAATTTATAGTATAAAATTTATATATAATAAAGTTTATGTTATAAACTTTTATATAATAAGCTTTATAATCAATATTTAATCTATGAAGTGTATAGTTGTAACAATTTTTACTATGATGGAAATTTGGTTTAAAATGCAAGCCATAAACATACAAACACATGTAGAGATTGTGTGATTCTATTTGAAGGAATGGTTTATTTACACTTGTGCATAATTTGTGAGTCCCTTGGTCAAAATTCACAACTAATGACTTACGTTCTTGAATTCTTTTGTCAAGAACAAAGTGCAAATGTAAAAAATTGGGCTTAGAAAAATGACTGTCGACATATGTCAGTAACTGGAAATAATCCTATGGGGATGAAGAAAGATGTATTTCTAACAAAAACCTCTTTCACAGTCCTCAACTTTTGTGTCATTTTCTTGCAATTGATTTGACAAAATGGCATTTTTTCAATTTTGAACCTAGTTTTACCCAACTCAAAAACATGCTCACCATACATTCATTCTTCCCTTTTTATCAGTGATTTCAATTGGAAATGGTGTGTTCTACTATTTTCCACCTCACTATCCAACTGCTTTTTCAATTAAGAAGGTGTATGTTGAGAAAAAACAACTAAGGTTGTCTTGTATTCATGATATGTCCCATTAATTTAATAAAGATGCAAGCCAACTCCTGTTATGAAATTATTATACTAAATGGATTTTAGAATGGGATAGGTATGAATATTGGGAAAGAACATTCCTCTATTGGTTTTTTATAACGTTCCTTCATCTACTCACAATGGATCTACGAAAAGTGTGCTTTTAACAATTTTTACTATGATGGACATTTGGTGTAAAATTCAAGCAATAAACATATAAATGCATACAAAGATTGCATTATCATATCTGAATGATTTATTAACATTTGTGCATAATTTTTAACTATCTTGGTAAAAGTTCAAAACTAATGACTATGTTCCTGAATTATTTTGTAAAGAACAATGTGTAAATAAACAAAATTGGGCTTAGAAAAATGCCTGTCACAAACTGTAAAAATGTCATTAACTGAAAATAAGCCTATGGGACTAAAGAAATATGCCTTTGGGACAAACACCTCTGTCACATTCCTCAAATTTTGTGTCTATTTCCTACACTTGATTTGATAGAATGACATATTTTTAGTATTTAATCTAGTTTTACCCCGCTAAGAAAAAATCCCACCATACCCTCATTCTTGCTTCTTTTTGAGTGATTTCAGTTGGGAATGGTGCGTTCTATGATTTTCCACCTCATTATACACCTGTTTTTTCAATTTGGGCTAGAAAGGTTACCACTGAGTAAAAACACCTCAATGTTGTCATGTATTTATGAGATGCCCCCCTTAGTTTAATAAAAATGAAAGCCATCCACTATTATGAAATGCTTATAGTAAATACCTAGATGTGGTCAAATGTGACATCATGGCCATAGAAGGCCACATCCTTCCCTCATTTAATGGTCATGAATGAGGGGAGAGAGGTAGTGGAAGGCTAACACATGCCAACCTCATGATCATTTAGTTTCCCATCCTTGTCTCAAATTATTGACTAAATGGAAGTACAGGTTGCATGCAAAGGTGCACATTGAGGATGGAACTTTAGGATGTAGATAGAGGATGCTATAAAAATATATGTTATAAACATTTATATAATAATCTTTATAATCAACATTCAACCTATGAAGAGTGCACTTTTAACAAGTTTTACTATGATGGACATTTTTTGTAACATACAAGCCATAAACATACAAATTCATGTAGAGATTGTGCGATCATATTTGAATGAATGATTTATTTACACTTGTGCACACTTTTCAAGTCTCTCGTTTAAAATTCAGAACTAATAAATTAAGTTCTTGCAAATTTTGTCAAGAACATAGTGCAAATGTACAATACTGGGCTTAGAAAAATTGATGTCAAATATTGTACAAATGTCATTAATTGTAAATAAGCCTATGACACCAAATATATGTGTAATTGTGACAAAATATCCTTTCACATTCCTCAAATTATGTGTCAATTTCGTGCGAATGATTTGACAAAATGACAAATTTTCAGTTTATAACCTAGTTTTACCCAACTCAACAAAATGTCCACCATACCCTCATTCTTCATTATTTTTAAGTGATTTCAGCTGAAAATGGTGTGTTCTACTATTTTGCCTATCACTATACACCTCGTTTTCAGTTTGGGCTAAAACAATGCATGTTGAACAAAAACACCTAAGGGTTTTCTTGTATTCGTGAGATGTCCCCTTCGTTTAATAAAAATGGAATTCATCCCCTATTATGAAATTATTATATTAAAAGGATTTGGGAATGGGGTAGGTACACATATTGGAAGAGAACATTCCTTTGTTGTTTTTTTATAATCTTCTTTCATCTGCTCATAGTGGATCTATAAAAAGTGCACTTTTAACATTTTTTACTATGACAAAAATTTGGTGTAAAATGCAAGCCATAATCATACAAATAAATTCAAATATTGTGTGTTCATATTTTACTGAATGGTTTATTAATACTTATGCACAATTTTTAATTCTCTTAGTCAAAATTCAAAACTAATGATTATGTTTTTGAATTGTTATGTAAAGAACAATGAGTGAATATACAAAACTAGGCTTAGAATAACGTATGCTGAAAATGTACAAATGTCATTAATTGGAAAAATTTTGTGGACCTAAACATAGATCTATTTTTGACAAAATCCTCTTTCAGATTCCTCATATTATGTGTATGTTTCTTGCACTTGATTTGAAAAAATGACATATTTTCAGTATTTAAGTGAGTTTTACCCAGCTCAACAGAATGTCTATCGTACCCTCATTCTTGCTTCTTTATAAGTTATTTATGTTGGAAATGGTGTGTTCCACTATTTTCTACCTCATTATACACTTTTTTTTTTCAATTTGGGCTAAAACGGTGATTGTTGAGCAAAAACACCTCAGGGTTGTCTAGTATTTATGAGATGTCCCTTCAATTTAATAAAAATGAAATCTAGTTCATGATATGACATTCTTATAGTAAAAACCCAGATGCAGGTGGCGGTGCCAGTGTGGGCATACAGACAACATCACCCCCCCCTTTAATGGCCATGAATGAGAGGAGATACACAATGAAAAGTTCACACATGCCAACCCTACGGCCATCCTTGTCTCAGCTGGGTCATTCGAACTGGTATCCTTCCATAAACATATAAATGCAAGCAGAGATGTGTGATCATATTTGGATGAGTTATTTATATTTATGCATGATTTTCAATTCTATTGTTCAAATTCAAAGTTAATGACTAAGTTCTTGAATTTTTATGTAAAGAACAAAGTGTAAATCTGCAAAACTGGACTTAGAAAAATGTAGGGTGAATGTCATCAATAATTTTAACAATATTTGTTCTAAAACAATTAATAAACAATTTTGAGAATAACTAAGAGACATAACAGTCGTATTTTATAGGCATCATATAGGCCAAAAAATCTATAATTTGATTTCAAACATTGAAATATCAAATATAAAAAAATTTCCATTGGAAAAGAAAAATCATCGCTAACACAAATGCCTATATGTGACCATATATATTATATAAAAAGAGATTCACCATAGATATTATACAACAAATTTTCATACATAATTCATCATATATTTACTTCCCCAAATGGGGTGCACCAATGATTCTACCTAGTTCACAGGCATTGGACCGAATCCCATATGTCATAACATAAATGATTGTATACCACAAATTTCCTTACAGAATTAACCATATTGATAGGGCCAATGTTTATATATCCAAATGCGGTGCACCAATCCTCATCCCCAATCCATAACAGTGATGGATATGGTCCCATTGGTCTAAATCCATGAAAAGTACACCTACACATGACGTTGTGATCTATTATACAAATAGATAAATCTACATGTTGGATCCACTCTCTGTATACCAGGTGGTTGATTATCATCGCTTAAGCTTGAAGATGGTTGATATTTATCAAGAAAGGTTAGACATGTATAGAAAAAACCTCCTTAATATCAATGTAGCCATATATGGTAAACCCCATTGAATTATTTTTCTTCACAATCCCAGGAGGTACAAAATGCATTGTCATCTAAATGCATTGTTATCAGCTCAAATATAACCATGAAACTTTCATCTAAACAAGGAATTTCCACATACAATTCACTGTTTATCATGTTCTGAGACCTTATATGGTTAAAAAAAAATGTAGGAAATGATATGAATGTTACGCCAATAGATTCGATGTGGTTGCAATACTCCAATAAATGATGGTAATGCATTGTAACTTCCATATTCTGTGGAGGAGGCTAATATAACACTTACAACTTCATCATCACATTTTGCTTCAAGAGGTTGGAAATTTGTATGATCATCATCTTTCATGGAAATAAATCACCAAAATAAATATTCTCAATTTTGAGTACCAGTGCCCCACCTTCTTATAGAACTCACAATAAAGAAAACATCAACAGTACCTACAATAAGAATTAAGCTAACATTAGACATTCTTAAAATAGACTTAAACCATTGGGATATACCTTGATAGATCTAAATCAAGGTACTTTTTATTACTTTTAGAACAAAGGTAAATTTGTATATACAATTTTATGAAGTGACAAACTACAATTTTGGTTTAATCCCACTCAAGAAATAACAGATACTAAAAACAATATTTCTTGATATGAAAAGAAAATGTGAATTAAAGCGATATACATGCATGCTTACCATTAATGGTTTCAATTGGTATAAAAAATTGTTGTGTTATATGGAACACCTTGCGTGGATGAAAATTAACACCTTTTAAAGGTGTATGATGGCCTCTAAAAATAACATCCACATGATTTTCAAATATTCTTATCCAACAAAAGGTTTGACCAGTATTCACATCTACTAAACAGTTCAAAGCTTGCACGAGATATGGATTTTTCAATGACTCTTCTTTAGACATACCAGGAAACTTTCCATAATAAATATGGGCATCACTTCCACCTTAATCATAAAATGAAATGAATTTATGTTGTATACCATAATACCATCCATTTGAATGAATTTATTTTTTCCATTCTTGATAAAATTACCATCTCCCACTAAGGAAGTCACATATGAACTGGATCCATTGAAATATCCTCGCTTGATTGTATTACTGCGGTGCACTTTTTTTGTGGTATTCATTTGACCCACTCAAAGATAATTGTGATTTTACTTCATACAATGAAGCATGGTGTAGCATAAGATTCCCACTTTCATCTGCATACACCATTTGAATAGGAAAAACATCATCTATACTACATGTCCATGTGCCACTTGTACCAACAATGTAGGAATTGGATCATTACCATTGGACTCTACTTAATCATCACTCTAAGAATAATTTCTAGCAAGTTTATATCATCACTATGACTTTTTTCACTATATGGATAATTGTTGCTTCATTTTTCTTTGTTTTTCTCATCTAGCACCTTCTTCAGCAAGTATTCAAAATGCTTCTTCGACAACTTCTAGAGGCAGTGAATTTTTCTCTTTATGTAGCAATGGATTAAACTTTTTATTGAACATGATTGAGTCTAAAAAATCATGTAATCTGTTGCAATGACAATATTCCTAAATGGGCTACACAAGTTACACATGAGATATCTGAATTGGAAACAAACAATGGGTAAAGAAATAAATTTATTTATGCATGATATAAATGTTATACTAACCCTTAATATAATCTTTGATTAATTTATCCTTGCATCAGATACAATTTTTAAATAATATAAATTGAGTCGTAAAATACTTCTGCAATAAAATATAGGTAGTGTGGTTAGAAAAAAACACAATGTAAATTAAAAAAATAAATGTAATAGATATTTTTGAGTGATTTTCTTCAAAAATTTTAGACAAAGGTCACGAAATCCTGAATAGAAGCATAAACAAAAATCATCATTTTGCAAATAAATTTAAATGTCCCTTACTAGTGACTACCATCGTCTTGTAATCCCTTTTGGTTTGGAATAAAATCACATCCAATATTAGATTAATTTCTAGCTTGGTTTGTTCATAAGAGCTCAAGAAAGGAAGGCAGCCAAGATGATACGATATAGTTTTATTAATTGTTTTGATTCCTACAATATTTATCCATAAAATATAACTAGCGTAGTTAGAAAAAAAATGCACAATGGGAATTAAAAAAGAGATGTAACATAGATTTTCCTGTGGCTTTTTTCAACAAACATGGATAAAGGCCCCAAGAATCCAAAACAAAATCATATATAAAACTAGAAAACATCAATCTAAAAATAAAATTAGATCTTTTACTAGTGACTTCTAGCATCTTGCAATCCCTACTAGTTTAGTCTGGAATCACATCTGATATGGTTTGATCTAGAATGGTGTCTTAAATTCAACTATAGAGATTGTGTGGGAGGTCACAAAGGTGGGACAAGGGTAGGGAAGACTCATAGTCAAAGTTCACTAGGGTAAGTTGAAATGACCAAAAAAATAACCCACCAAACAAAAAATCAAATATGTTAGTTAACCTCACATCATTATATGTGCAAATGACACTAGTTAACATGTCCTTGCAAATCATGTAGAAATGAAATATTTTTGGTGGGATGTTGAGTTTTACTAATTTGGAGATTAATGACCCTGATTACCGATTAATTAATTTTTAATATTTTTCTTATTTAAGATACATTTTAGGTTGACTAGATTCTTATGTAATCAACCTATGGCTATGAAGACTCTAGGTGGGAGCCTGATGTACCATACCACAAAAAAGAGGGAAGAGCCATGTCGAATGAGGGTGGAACCATGATTTTGGACTTCCCTACTTACATCATGGGGTTACCCCCCACAATTCATTGGATTCCACCGGGAACCCTCCATCATTCTATTGAGACAATGGAATCCTAAACGAAATTGAGTGTGTGGAGCCTGCCTCCCTCCTTAGTTGACATTATAGGGGGAAGCACCCATAATCCACCTCAATCATGAATTCATATGTTTAATCAAGACTATCGATTTGAGAGCACTAATGCAATAGGGGACTTATTATTTAAACATGGGTTGGCTCATGTGATCATGGCTAATGGATGTGAATCAATAGAACTTAGTCATGACTTTTGAGTCGAATAAGTTAAACATTTGTGAGGGTTTGAAAACAAGGACAACAACATATTTTTTTCAATATAGAAGATGAGGCAGTTAGGTTTTGGAGTATTAGTTCCCTATGTGTTGTTCTAGATAGTGTTTGGAATGTTAGAAGCATGGGGTTTTTGGGGGGCTAAAAGGCTATTAATTTTTTATCTTTTCCTTCATTTCTTTGATGATTAGAGGTTGGATGGATCGGGATATTTTATGCTCTCGATCACATTCATCATTTTTCTTATTGAGTTAGTAAATTCAACCCTTGAGAGGGGCTTCTTACAAAACTTTATTCAATAACCATTCACCAAAAGTGGGATATGATCTTCATCTATAGTTCTAATTTTCATTGAACCATGATCATGAAATATCTCAACTAGATAAGGTCCAAGCCAATTGGTCATGAGTTTTCATTTAAAATCTTTAAACCTAGAGTCATACAGGAGTGCCCAGTCAACTTCCTAAAAGGATCTGGTCTTGATATGGTTATCATGCCATATATTTCTCTATAGATGAATCTCTTGAGTGTGTAATATGGATTTCATTTTATACTCATCAAGTGAAATTTATTGTTCCAACCTTTCTTCTTGTTCTTTGGTCAGATCGATGTCGAGTTGTTATGCCATTTTCAATAGCTTATATTCAAATTCAATAGATAACAAGTCCTTCTTTCCATATGCTACCTTATAAGGGGTAAACCCAATAGTTCTATTCTAGGTGTTTTTATAGGCCCAAGTGGCCTCAATAATCCTTTCTTCCCAATCATTTCTACTACTACTAACTACCTTAGTTGGAGCACTTTACAATGCTCCATTTGTCATGTCCACTTGCCCATTTGCTTGATGGTGATGTGGGTAGATATTTTGTGTTGGATATGTTTTTTCCTCATGATCCCCTCTATTATATTGGAAATGAATTGGGATCCTTGGTTTGTCACTAATTCTCTTGGGGAATCAAATTTATAAAAGGTTTTTTCCATCAAGATTTCAACTACCTTTTTCATTGTTATTGCCTTCAATAATTTTACCTTTTCCCACCTAGTCAAAAAGTTTATAGACACAATGATGTACCTATTATATCTAGATGGAAGATAGTCCATGTCACACTTCTCAAATGGCTTGAATGTAATGTGAGGATACAAAGGAATTTCATCTCTCTAAGTAGGTTTCCCTTTCAACTGGTATATATCACATTGTTTTGTATATCTCTAGGCATCTCTATGTAATGTAGTCCAATCATATCATCCCTATAGGATCTTGTAGGATATCCTCCTAACAGCAAAATGGACCCCATAGGGTCCATCACTGAAAATATGAGAGGGTGTCATAAACCTCATATTTCATCACACATCTTCTCAAAATCTCATCAAGCCCCAACCTGAAGAAGTTTCCCCCAATCCAAGTATAAGGGGTGATTTTCCTCACAATATTTCTTTTCTCCTTTGAAGATAAATGAGGGGGAAATTAGCAAGCAAGTAAGAAGTTATTATGTCAGAAAACCATGGAGATAAGAGTCATATGGAAAAAAATTCTCATTATGGAGTTGGTCACCCACCATCACTTCATTTTCTAAAGATAAAGTTAGCCTTAAAAGAGATATGAAACAACATTCTCTTTTGCATGTTTTCAAAAATGATTACATCAAATTGTTGTAGTAGAAGTAATCATCTAATTATGTGAGAATTACATAAATTTTATTCATCAAATACTTAGTTGTTGAAAGATCCAAATATACAAATATATGATAGTTATTGATGTACTTCTTGGAAATATTGAGAGGCAGTTGAATCAATATTTCACTTCAATTAGTTAATTCTAATCTCTATAACACTGAATAACATTTGCATTATATCAAAATATATATCAACATCACATCATATGAAAAATTAACAATGCCATTCAATAATTCACAACATCAAAGGAAAGACACAAGATATTTTTTAGGTGGAAACCCTTCCGAGAGAAAATCGAACACTTATAATGTAGGTCTTTAAAGATTACATCAAAAAACACCTCCAATGTCTAATATTCTCAACAACAATTGGATGGAGGATTTGACCCCATGATTCATTATCTCCAACTGAAAGTATGCTCCAACATCATGGTTTATCAACTCTAACTCTAAGGACACTCAAATGCCCCAGTTTTATCACCTCCAACTACAAGGATGCTCCAACAATGTAGTTTACCACCTCTAACTAGAAGGACACTCCAACTTCGTTGTTTTATTAGCTCCAACTGAAAGGATGCTCCAACACCCAACAAGCTCCAAATTTCTCTAGCACCACCTTTCCACCCTGAAGTGTTCTTAGGCTCCAACCTAAAGGCGACTTCAATCTTCACCTTGAACCACCCTGCCACCCTACTCAACAAGCCATCACTTGAAGGATCTAACTTTCAATTAACCATAGTGGACAATGTTTCACAATTTTCAAATTGTATTCTTCTATGCTTAATATGAATCATAAGATCAATTTGTTATTTTTTCAATTTGTAATACTGGCACACGTTCATTAACAAAAAAAAATTCATTGAAATATCAAACCCTAGCTAAAAAATATAGAAGTACTCAATACTCTCCGCTAAATAAGAAGATCCACTATTTTTCAACATGTATATCGAATGATAAACCCTAATAGTATAGAAAATATTAACTCACTATATTCCATTGTCACCGAATTTCCTCTGCTACTGTGCAATAACCAAGTCTAGCATCACAATACATGAAACTATATTGTTCCCAATGCTAAAGCACAATCCAATGTGCCATAATTTTGTCTTGTGCCCAACCTTAAGTTGCCTTAGCTTCTACCTTAGGATACACACAATCATAACACACCAAGTCAACAACCTCTCTATAATGTAAGCATTGCTCAAAATTTTGGTCAACAACAAAGTGTTGAACCTTAGTACATGTAACTTTATCAACAACCTAGGACAATATCAAAATCATTCAAATATGATTCTTTGTATACTGAAAATTCTGCTTGGAAATGCGTCAAAGCCTAGAATGAAAATTCTTACTTAGCCACATGTCAGTATACAAACTTGACCATGCATGCATCGGGACCAACAAGTTTGAGTTAACTTATCATAATCCCTAGCAACATACTTATAAACTGTAAAATAGTAGTAGCAACATATATAAGGCTAGGTGCATGAAAATGATGAAATCTCTCTAAAATTACATATCACTATCTAGTCATAGTGATAACATGACTTAGATCATAAGCCCAAGGGATTATTTTTGTTCTAATACTAACTTTAATACTTACCCTTATTCATTGAGACTCATATCAATGACATAACTTCATAATTTCTAACTATACTTTTGTTATGAGTATATCTTAGACAAATACAATGTACAAGATCCATTGTCATTTCAAGAGTGTTTCATCATCATCTAGGACTTAAAACATGCACATTTACTTAGTAGAATTAAATACGGATTACAACTGAATCATCATTTATCAACAATAACAATATGATTATGAAAACAACAAATAGTTTTCATACCTTGTAGCATTCCTACCATGATTGGTAAAAGTTCACTCAATCATGTATTAGGTCATAACATGCTTCTTAAAACAATAGATTAAGTATCCCTAAAAACAGGTATAATTTTTTCCTTGGGAAAATTAAAAAAAATGCTCAAACACACCTCTTTTCTTTCAAAACAGGCCTAGATATAGCCCAACAATTTCTTACAAAAATATTGCAATGCTTCAGAATAGAGGCCCTAAATCAATCCTCTTCTAGTACCCAAGGAAACCATTTTGTTATACCTCCATAATATGCTTGCATCATTGTAGATGTAGATCATATTTGCTCCTTAAAATACTTCTTCAAAATTCAATGTACAAGCGCCTTAATGCCTTAGATTTATAACAAACCTTAAAAATTCCCTCAAAATAGGCCTGCATTTTTCTTGTGACTCAATTACCCTTATTTCTTGAAAAAAATCAAATTTTTTGGTATAAAATAGATTCAATTGTTTAATGGATCATTATTCACATAGCCATAGAGGAGCTCCAAAACAACTCAAAAAGAGCCCTTAAAATTTTGCCAAAAAGGAGGCCCAAAAACATCACAAATTTCTTTTGAACAAATATGTTCTCAAATGGCTAGAAATAAACCGTTGAATATCTCTCAGAAAGCATCCTACTTTGGCCCTTATGAAGCACTATTTCAGCCCTATTAAGGCCCTAAACCATCCCTATTATAACCCTAATGGAACACGTTCTATTAATTGTAGCTAACTCCAGGCCCAATGTCTAAGCTTATATATTGTGCATTCCATGCTAGAATTAGAACTATTTTGTAGATGTTTCATAAAATTCAAATAATTGCACAAGATTGTGACAAGTTATAACCAAATAGAGGGAACGATCAAACTAAATTTATTCAAATTTGGGAGGAGATGGAGGAAATCGGAGTTCCATTTAAGCGTGTGGAACCATACCATCATAAAAGCCATGAGTACAATGACCTTAACTATGGGAAATTACATGGATTGAAATCATATAAGACCCTCATTCAACATTAAGGAATTTTAAATATTTAATAAAACAATTTTACTTGGAAAAAAATGTTATTTTATATATCATTAAGAATATGATTCCAAATTACAATCTTGATGTTAGTAATTTTTCTTTATTATTGGTCCCTTTTCCCAACCCCATATTGATGTTAGCATATGTAACATTTTTTATGTGGTTTTTTAATGAATGATAAATGATGATCTAATGATGGCATATGATTGAAATTGGCTCACGTTTTCATGCAATTTTAATAAAAACTTAAGTAATCATGTATAACAATATATTGTATTTGAAGGTTATTGAAGGCTTGTCACATCAAGAAAAGTATAAAAAGTTGGTGAGGTTGTGGAAGTGCTATAAAGAATTCCACATGTCCAAGTTAAAAAGGACTACAGGGGATGATGCAAATGTGTATGAGCAAAGATATGTCAATTTGAATTTATATTAAGTTCATTTTTAAGTGTATTTCAACATGGTGTTTTTGAATGATTCATGATAAAAAAAATTATCGACTATCAATGCAGGATTATACTCCTTCTTAGAGAATTGATTTGGTTATGTTCATGTTTTTTAGGATGTCAGGCTAGGAGTAACTCCAGAAAACTAATGCATTTATTCATTTAACCAGCTATCTAATATATACAAGAATGTGATTGTTCAGTTCATCTTCTCGATGACTGTTCACATTCAGTTCCCCAATCACTGAGGATTAGGTGTCAACATTCCCCCCCTTAATCTAAAGGGATGTTGGTGAGTCCAAGCATCGTTCTGAATCTTTCAAGCTTTTCTCTTCCAAGCGCTTTGGTGAAGATGTCTGCAATTTGCTCATTTGTGGAACAATGGCGGAGAAGGATTGTTTTGGCCTCAACATGATGTCGGATCAAATGATATTTAGTATTGATATGCTTTGTACGATCATGGAACTTTGGGTTCT
>APFE031678318.1:360520-410022 GCA_000404065.3 Pinus taeda | reverse complement strand
AAATTGCTCTTAAAAAACTTCCGCTGCTTTAAAAAATGATTTTGATATGGAGAAAAAAATCATTTAAAATTCTGCTACGCCATTATTGATCATACATATATCACCATATATATATATCTCTACAAAAATTGTTTGAGCACTTGATGCCACTGTAATATATATATTGCTTCTAGAAAGGAAGGCAAAAAATTTATCCTCAATGTATAAATTAAAGTTTTCCAAAAAGAAACTATTTCTCTCTGACAGGCGCAATCACTGGGCACAACGTAAGTAGGGATTTGAAATAATCTGGGATGAGCTAGATTCAATCAACTCATATTTCTGGAAAACACGCAGTATAATGCATCCAATAGACTTCACAACGCCTTGTACAAGTTCTTAAAGCTGTAAATCACAACGCTTCAAACACTGGCTTCAAACACTAGCTTCAAAACACTATTCAATGCTTCAGCGATTATTCAACGCTTCAAACACTGGCTTCAAACTCACTATTCACACTACAACAATAAATTTTACAGACAATAGCATTTAATTCTTATTTATCAGCAAGATACAAGATTTGTTGCTTCAACGCTCCAATACGCTACTTTAACACTCCAAAAAGCGGTCGGTTCAAAAAAGTTTGGAGAGCTCGAACATGGAAGTAACTCTTCCAACCGGTAGCTCTTATACCCGTGACTCCGTTGCGTAGAGTAAAGCAGGTGTTATGCCCGTTGAACTCAAACCCCCGCCCTTTGGAATCCAATCAACCACACGCAATTCTCATTGCAGGTGTTACACAGAGCATACGTTGAGGTATTGAGAGCAAAGGCGGAAGATGTGGTAGCCAGGGAGGGAAAGGACGATTCCGATTTCTACAACTGATGTATTCAACTCAAAACCACAACCCAGGTATCGAAGACTACAACAAGCTATTATTCGAATTGAAATGCTCCGACGTCCCTCCAGGAGTAGTTTGAATGACTCGCAGACCAAAAGGAGAGTCAAACGAAAAAAATGAAGAGTTTCATGTAAGCGGAAGGGGAGACTACGTTACCAGGTGTTTCAATTCAGGATACCTGGTTTTCACCCATGACACTGCAACGGAACCATGCCAGGCTTCATCAGGATTTTGCAGAGTACGTTATGAGCAGCACTGGCGCTACTACTATCAGCGCAACTCCTCCAACTGAGCCAGCGATTATAATGGTAGTCTTCAGAAAAAGAGTCTTCAGGCAGCGTGCGTTTCATGCAGGTATGCAGCTTCAGGTGTGGGACAGAGGAGCAGAAGGCAGGCAGGACAAGAGTTACCAAGCAAGGTTAAAAATAGAACCTGGGACCTGTGCTCTTATACCATGTCAAGCCATGAGTAACTCCAGAAAACTAATGCATTTATTCATTTAACCAGCTATCTAATATATACAAGAATGTGACTGTTCAATTCATCTTCTCGATGACTGTTCACATTCAGTTCCCCAATCACTGAGGATTAGGTGTCAACATAGGAGATGAGATGATTCCTTATATGCATATCCAATGGGACCATGCTTTTGATATGACAAGGTTTATTCATTTGTATACCTTAGGAAGGTTAAGGAATAATGTAATAGAGTGTAAGCATAGGGAAATGAAAATTTTGAATAGCAATAGAGGAGGAGGGAGATGGATCACTAATGAGTATAGAAACACATTTGAACATGACAAAATGTGTCTTGTAAACAAGATGTGAGCACATTAGTTCAATATTTTTATGAGGTCAGAAGGTATCTTCCATAACTTCAAAGAAAGAAGATCCATGCCTTCAACCATTAGAAGTCAACTTTGTGTTGAATATGAAAAGACAAGAAATCCACTCAATGATAAAACTACAACACATTTGGCATCCCTCTTTCCCAATGTCACTTCTCACCAAATAAAATAACTATTTAACTCATCTGTAAGACAATCAAAGAAATCATGAATTGCTCCATCAATTGTAGTTTTGTTATAATTTTAAATCGTATAAAATTCTTATTTAACTTTATATTGTGAGGGCTCATGATGGTGTGTTTAACTATTAATATGCCTTTACAGATAAGTAATCATCTTGCAAGATCAAGGTTAATAAGAAAATATGCTGAGGAACCTTATCGTGAATCACATCTCTTTGGAATGTGCAAGGAAAAAAATAAGGTTCAAACAAAAAATTAACAACGTTGATTTTCGTATAGTGGTGAGTGTAATTTTCAGTAAATCAATAAATTTGTATATTTTTAAAATACTAAATTAATATAATGTAAATTTACAACACAATGTGTAATTTTGTAGAATAGTGAAAAAATAGATTGTCATTTTGTAAAAGGAGAGTGCAAATCTATAAATTTGAAATTTTGTTGTTTCTTATGTTACACATCATTATAGTTTTAGTAAAGTACATATTTTACATGCAATTTGACATGGTAAATGTTGTTGATTTTAGGAAATATGTTAGGCCAGTGCGATCATAGCGATAATACACATAAAATAAATGGGGCAATTGGTGTTGTTGCAGTTGCAGAAAATAATGAAACACAAAAAGTGTGTAAATAAACCATTGTTGATATGTCGATGATGGAGGAAATCACACACAATAAAATGGATATTCCATCCGTAATAAATTGTGTAGGACAGAGTGGGGGAAACTGAGAAATTCTAGGTGAAGTAGTTCAAATCCAAAGGAAGGAAGTTGCAAATCTTGTACAACTTAGTGCCAATAAAAGAAGTACGTGACCAACAAAAAAGAAAAAAGTTGTGGATTATCATAATGCAACATTGTATGTAAAATGGTGAAAGATATGAACTTGTCTACATAGAGATAAATTCCAAGTTAGATATTCTCTCCAAGAAGGTTATTGGTCGAGACATATTGATATATTCATATTATCCACATATATCTTGTAAGCAAACTTCCATATGATCTTCAGAAAGGTTATTTGTCCAAACATATTGATATATTCATATTATCCACATACGTCATGTAACCAATCTTCCATATGATCTTATATGCAGTACATGAACTGTTATATCTTTATATTTTTTTATTTTTGATAGTTGTAAGCCTTTTTGTGGTAAATTCCATCAGATCACTACTTCGAATACATGTTAGACATGTATCGACCAAGTGTAATTTCATATCTTTTGATTATAAAATTATTCTCTCTATTTTTCCGAGGAAAACAATTGTGGAAACAATATTTTCCTTTGCCTATAAGTAATAACTAGTATGGAAACATGATTTCTCTTTAATTTTACTCTGTAAGTATTTTTTTCTATAAATAACAAAGAACCATATGTTTCATATTGAAATACAATGATGAAACAATCTAATGATAAAAAATTAATTACATAAAAAATACTTTGTTTTCATAAACAAAAACATTATTGAAAAAAAAATTATATTAAACATTCAAATGTATTTATAGTAATAACATATATAAAGATTATATTTATATACCTCTAGCCTACTTGGGAGGTTTTTGCAAGCCCTCCTCTTCACATGAATATTGTTAGGTCCCTATACTACTACTGTAACCCTTTATTTTTATTAGTATAACCCCGTTATTATATTCTTGTGCCCATGTAGTCCCCATATTGTTAGTATTGTACTACATAGAAGCCCACTATTATTATTATTGTGCCCTTACATTATTATTGTTATGTCGACACTAATTATATTATGACACCTTCGACTCCTATATATAGAAAGGAGGTCTTGTGATTTGTATCATCTAAGAATTGTTCACTTGTTTAATGCAAAGGATGTTTCCATCTTGAAGAGGCTTATTTATAAGGTGTTGATCTATCTTTTATATTTTTTGTGAGCTAGTTTCATAACATTTGGTATCAGAGCTTTGGATTCTAGGGTTTCGCTACTCCAAACAAGTCATCATGGAATGTTCACTATAACTATTTTTATGAGAATTTTAAGAAGCTAAAATAAAAACCTATTTGAGATGAAATCTCGCTTAACCTAGGGTCCAAATTTTAGATATTTTCTCACTATTATTTTGGAGATGTGATCTAAGGACGTTAGGTGTTTTGCAAGCTCTAGAATTGCATCTAAAACAGGTCATCGTGGAATTTGCACTATAACTCTTTCGCTACAAAGTTTCAGAAGCTAAAACAAATACCCATTTGAGAAGAATTTGGTCTAAACCTTGGCTCTGAATTTCAAATCCTATCTCGCTACATTTGTGGAGATATAATATGAGGAATTTAGCATTTTTGTAGACCTCCGAATTTCATTCCAAACAGGTCACCCTGGGAAAATCATCATAACTTTCGCTCTAAGCATCAAATTGGATTTGCATAAAAAGGTGCAGAAAGAGGATAGACTGTATTGTTTTGAATATCATTTTCAGAACCTAAGGTTGAAAAAGTGACCTGTGATACATCATACAAGTTCGCTCTACTGAACCAGTCTATAATTAGGTCACCGTGGGAGATTTGGCATAACCCTTTCTTGGATAATCAAATTCTGATTAGAATTGCGAGGTTAGAAAGAGAACTCAGAGAGCTACCACAAGAAGAAATTTAAAAGCTTGGAGATTTGAAATTATAGAGTTCAATTCATTTCAAGATCGAGATTCTAAAATCAAGAAAAATCAAGATGAGGAAGTTTGATGGCAAGGATCCAATAAATTGGATACTACAAATGGAGAAATATTTTGACCTGCATGGTGTACCATTATTACAAAAGGTATGTATTGCATCTTCATATTTAGAACAACATAAACTTTTATGGTATAAAGGGCTTTGTTCTCATAAACCACTTGTTACGTGGTCAATGTTTATGAAGGAAACTATAGCACATTATGAGGATACAAACAACAACATCTTCTTTAGAGCAACACCACAACAATTGGAAGAAAAAAGAGGAAAAGGGCATTGTTACAAAGTGGAAAGAAAAATTATGGCAACAAGGAAGTCTACCCCTCACAACTATAAATATGGAAGTTTTGTTTCTCCTAGGCCTCCACAGCCTACAAGGGTTACATCACAACAATTGGAAGAAAAAATAGAAAAATGGCTTTGTTACAATTATGATAAAAAATACATTAAAGGTCATAAGTGTGCTGAGAAGAAATTATTATACATTGATTGTGGAGAGGAGGAAGAAGAGGATCAAGAAATGTCAAAAGAAGAGTATATACACCAGGAACCAACCCCAGAGAAAGAAGGAATGAATCTAACCACATCTTGTCAAGCATTGGAAATAATTACTACTCCTCAAACTCTTCAGATAGAAGGACACATCAAGAAGAAAAAGGTTCAAGAAGTGAAAGACCACATGAAGAAAGAAGAAATGAATTCTACCATATCTTGTAATGGAATGGTCGGAATTACCACTCCTCAAACTATCAAGATAGAAGGACATATCAAGAAGAAAAATGTTCAAGAAGAGAAAGATCACATAGAGAATCAAGAATTGAATTCGACCATATCCTGTAATGCACTCGAAGAAATTACCACTCCTCAAGCTCTCAATATAGAAGGACATATCAATAATAAAAATATTCAGGCAATGAAAGATCACATCGAGCATCAACATCAAGTTATCCAACTTTTAAAGGATAATGCCACTTTGGTGCAAAATCAAATGAAACAATAGGCAGATGAACATTGCAATGAAATAATTTTTGATGTAGGCGATTAGGTATTTTTATGGTTACATACATACAAACAAATGTCCCTCAAGAAAGCTATTTATGAAAAGGAAATGTTGCAATACTACACGCACTTATGAAATCGCAACCTTACCTAATGGGAAGACACTTCAAGGTAAGAATGAATCATGATAGTATTAAATACCTTTTAGAACAAAGATTATCCTTTGAAGAGCAAGAAAAATGGGTCAAAAATATGTTGGGTTATGAATTTGAAATCATCCATAAAAAAGCGAAGAAAAATGTTGTGGCAGATGCACTCTCAAGAAAGGATGAGGATGTGGAAGCATTGTTGTGTGACATTTCTATTATCCAACCAGATTGGATAAATGAAACAATGTATGAATGGAAGAAGGACGAAGAAGTGTGGCCACTCATTCAAAAGTTGTAGAAGATCCCAGTTCAAACAATATTTCTAGAAGTTGACGAGGAAGGAAAAATCATATTGGAGCCTGGAGTAGTCACAGGAACAAGAACCCGACATCTATGAAATCGATCAATTTCAGAGTATCTCATCAAGTGGAAGAGCTTACTCGCTGAATATTCCACATGGGAGGACAAGAATTTTATACAGAAACATAATAACTACTCAAGCATTGAGGACAACACTTTTTGAAGGATAGGGGCATGGTAGGTCCCTATACTACTAGTGTAACCCCTTATTATTTTTAGTATAACCCCCTTATTATATTCTTATACTGCGAAATTGATCAATTTTGTAGCTGTCGAGTTCTTGTTTCTGTGATTGCTTCCGGTTCCAATATAATTTTTCCTTCCTCATCAAGTTCTGGCAATATTGTTTGAACTGGGAGTTTGTCGCCTATAACCTTCTTAAAACATGAAACATGGAAAACTGGGTGCACTCAAGAAGCTGCTGGAAGCTCCAATTTGTATGCCATAGTACCAATATTTTGTAACACCTTGTACGGACCATCATACTTTGGTGATAATTTATTATCCTTCTTAGATTGCTTGAGGGAAATTTGTTTATATGTTTGTAGCCGTAGGAATACCCAATCACCTACATCAAAACTTCTTTCACTATGATGCTGATCTGCTTGTTGTTTCATTCTATTTTGCGCCAACACGAGGTTATCCTTTAAGAGGTGGAGGACTTGTTGTTGATGCTCGATGTGATGTTCCACTGCTTGAACCTTAGAATTTTCTCTTAAATATGATGCGATGGATGGTGGCTGATATCCATAAAGTGCCATATATGGGGTCATTTTGGTTGTTGTATGGAAGGAAGTGTTATACCACCATTCAGCCAGAGGTAACCATTTGACCCATTGTGTCTGCTTATTAGATACAAAGCAACGAAGATATGCTTCCAAACATTTGTTTACTATCTTAGTTTGCCCATCAGATTGAGGATGATAAGATGAGATATGAGCTAACTGAGTAACAACACAAGAAAATAATTTTGTCGAAAATTTTCCAGTGAAAATGGGATCTCTGTCACTTACAATAATCTTTGGTTTTCCGTGTAGCTTTCGAATTGTTTCCATAAATGCAGTAGAAAATGTACTGGCTTTAAATGAATGTGATAATGCACAAAAGTGTGCATACTTGGTAAGTCTGTCAACTACTGCCATGATGACACTCTTTCCCTCTGACATGGGTAAACCTGTGATAAAATCCATTGAAACCTCCTCCCAATGTTGGCTTGGAATGGATAAAGGTTTTGATAGACCCGGGGTCTTAATTGTTTCAATTTTATTTTGTTGGCAAACCAAACATTTTGCCACAAACTTTTGAATATCAAATTTAAGGCCATCCCAAAAATTCCTTCTTAACCCTATGGTAAGTTTTTAAAAATCCCGAGTGCCCTCTTAAGGGAGAAGTGTGCAATTCCTTAAGAATATTTTGTTTCAGTTGGGAATTCTTATAGAGGTATAAGCGATCTTTGTACCATAACAAATCATTTTTCCAGCTAAATGTATCATATGTATTGGAATCATGTTGTAACTTTTGAATAAATGCCCACACTTCTTCATCATTCTTCCATTCCTCCCTTGCTTCATTTATGCAATCTAGTTGGCTAATAGAAATGGCACACAACAATGATTCCACATCCTCATCCTTTCTTGAGAGTGAATTTGCCACCACATTTCACTTCCCTTTTTTGTAGATGATTTCAAAGTCATAACCCAATATCTTTCTCACCCACTTTTGTTGCTCTTCAGAGGATAATCTTTGTTCTAAAAAGTATTTAAGGCTATCATGATCTGTTTTTACCTTGAAATGTCTTCCCATTAGGTAGGGTTGCCATTTCTTAAGTGCATGTAGTATTGCCATATTGCCAACATTTCCTTCTCATAAATAGCTTTGTGTAAAAACTTTCCCTTGATTAGACAACTTTCAAAAGCAACGGGTCTTTCATCTTGCATTAAAATAGCACCAATTCCATTTCCTGAAGCATCACATTCCACAATAAAGGTTTTTGTGAAGTCCGGTGTAGCTAAGACTAGTGCTTGGCACATTGCCTCTTTAAAGATGTTAGAAGGCCTTTGTTGCTTCTGGAGTCCATGAAAATGCATCTTTCTTCAATAATGTTGTTAGAGGTGTTGTTATTCTCCCATAATTCTTAACAAACTTTCAATATTACCCTGTCAACCTCATAAATCCTCGCAGATGCTTTATGGATGTGGGGATTTTCCATTCCTTAATGGCTTTAATTTTGCTAGGGTCTACCTTAACTCCTTCATGAGATACAATATGACCCAGATATTGCACCTCTTGTACTCCAAAGAAACGTTTGGATCTTTTTGCATATAATTGTTTCTCCTCCAATAGTTGTAGTACCTTGTCAACATACTCAACATGAACCTTCGAAGACTTGCTGTAGATTAGTGTATCATCAAAAAATACTAACACAAATTTTCTAAGGGTTTGAAAATGGAATTCATTAAACCTTGAAATGTAGAGGGTACATTGGTAAGGCCAAAAGGCATGAACAAAAATTCATAATGACCCTCATGAGTTCTAAATGATGCTTTCAGAATGTCTTCAATATTCATTATAATTTGATTATATCCTGAATGAAGATCCAACTTGGTGAAGCAAATTGATCCATGCAATTCATCCAGTAATTCATCAATGACAGGAATGGGAAACTTATCTTTAATAGTGATCTTCTTGAGCTCCCTATAATCCGAACACCTCTTGTGCACCAATACTAGTGGAGCAGAGAAGGAAATTTGACTAGGTTGAATTATACCAGCCTCTAGCATTTCTGCAACCATACATTCAATTTCACTCTTTTGAGCATAGGGATATCTGTAGGCCTGATGTTTGGAGGAACACTTCCTGGAATCAGATGAATAGCATGATCATGATCACGAATAGGTGGGAGACCTTTGGGAGTCTAAAATACCTTTTAATGATTGTCCAAGACTTTTTGAAGATTTGGGTAAATAGAGGATTTCGATGTGGAAATATCTAGCGAACATAATTGTGCAATTACACCTCTTTGTTCCTTTTTTAGAAGCTTTGTCATACCGTTAGAGCTTATTATCTTTCCCGATTTCCCTGCAATACCCCTTAATTCAATTTCCTTTCCTTTCACATAAAATTTCATGAAAATTTCTTGAAAATTAAAAGCTATTATACCCAAGGATTGTATCCATTGGACTCCTAGTACAACATCAACACCTCCCATTGAAATCAAAAGAATTGTGGTAGTCAGTACATATTCTCCCATGGATAGCTTGATATTATGGCACTTTCTGGAGCACTTTATTGTTCCTCCATTTGCAACCATCACTTGACACTATGGTGCTGGATATAGGAAGCAATTCAATTCTTTTGCTACCTTACAATGAATAAAATTGTGGGTAATTCCTAAATCAATCAACACTATTACCTTTTTCTTCTTGATTTGCCCTTCTATCTTGATGGTTTGAGGAGTGGTAATTCCAGCCAATGCATTACAAGAGATGGTCAGATTCATTTCTTCTTTATCTGGACTTTGTTCCTAGAGTATATCCTCTCGTTTTGACCTTTCTTGCTCCTTTTCTTTTCCCTCTTCACAATCTATGTAGAATAATTTCTTCTCAACACAGTAATGACCTTTAGTTTATTTTCTATCACAATTGTAGGAAAGCCCTTTTGATATTTTTTATTCCAATTGTTGTGGTGTCATAGGTTGTGGAAGACTAGGGGCAACAACACTTCCATCTTTATAGTTGTGAGTGGTATGCTTCCTGGTTGCCATAATTTTTCTTTCCATTTTTCTTGCTAACCTGAATGCCTTCTCTAATGAATCAAGTACCCAAAGGTGAACATCATGTTCAATATTATCCTTTAAAGTCCCTATGAACACATCAATCCTATGCTCCTCTGGAATATTTTTTACCCTTATGTTCAATTTTTGGAAGTCCTCAATGTGCTCCATTGTTGAACCCTTTTGTTTGAGACTTATCAATTGGCTAAAAAAGTGTTGCTTTTTGTATCCTCATAATTTCTATCAATTCTTCCATAAAAATTGCCCAAGTGATAATTTTTTTATGAGAGAAAAGCCATTGATACCATACAAACTGATTTGGTTCCAAATATAAAGTTGCAATACGTACCTTTTATGTGTTTTACACATTATTGAGATTGAAAAATTGTTCTATCTATAATGTCCATGGTGCAGGATCCTTGCCATCAAACTTCCTCATATCAATTTTTGGAATATGTTGGGTCTTATATCCAGCATTAGAGTCTATGAAATCATGATTAACATTTCTTTTGTTCGCATCATGAGTTTCCTTTACTACCATTTCAGCATTAGTAAGTATTTCTTGTAGAAAATTTGTCAAATATGTCTTCAAATCTATCTTCAAATCATCAATCTTAGCTTCCATGCCCTTTATCTTAGATTCCACGCCATTTATCTTAGCTTCTGTTAGCTTTTGTGAGAGTGAAATTTTGTTGCACTTGGTCTTGTAAGTTTGATACATCATGTAGCATTTCTTCCTCTTCTTCATGAGTCATGCTAGAGCTTTCAGGTTGCTTACTAGGTGTTTGCATTTTCTTTCCTCGGGGCATCAGTTACTGATAATAATTGTACTATGCCCTTTGAATTCCTTCAAAATAATTTTTCAAACCAAGCTTAAGTAAAAATTAAAAAAAATTATACACACCTTTTTTTCACTTTGTAGGAGCTCGATATTGCCTCTGATGCATCTCTAAAATTTCAGATCGTCTAGTTCTGAAATTACAACCTACAGTAGCGATTTGTATCCTCTTTCCAATTCCACCAGTCTAATCCCAACTGGATTCTCCAAGGAAGAGTTATGCCAAATCTCCCACAGTGACCTGACTATAGACTAGTTCAGTAGAGTAAACTTGTACGACATGCCACTTGTCCCTGTTTAGACCTTTGGCTCTGAAAAATATATACAAGAAACTACAACCTATCCTATTTTTGTACCTTCTTATGAATTTTCAATCTGATTCCCTGAGAGAAAGTTATGAAGATTTTCCCCAGGTCACCTATTTGGAATGTAATTCAGGAGTTTGCAACAATACCAACTTCCTGAGATCATATCTTCGTAAATATAGCACGAAAGGCTCTGAAATTTGGATCCAAGCTTCAGTGCAATTTCATCTCAAATGGGTTTTGTTTTTAGCTTCTGAAACATCCCAAAAAAAAGTTATAGCAAAAATTCCACGATGACCTATTTCGAGCAACGAAACCCTAGAATCCAAAGCTATGATACCAAATGTTATGAAACCATCTCACAAAAAGATAGAAAAGATAGATCAATGCCTTATAATTCAACCTCTTCAAGGGGGCAACCTCCTATACATTACACAAAATGAATGATTCCTTGATGATTCAAATGACAAAACCTCCTTTCTATATATAGGAGTCTAAGGAGTCACAATATAACCCAGCTGACCTAACAATAATAAGATAAAGCCACAAAAATAACAATAGAGGGATTCTTTGGGGCACAGTAATAAAAATATTGGGACAATAGGGGCACAAAAATATTAATAAGGGATACAACTACAATAGTAATGGGGTAATCACTAGTATTATAGGGACCTAACATTTAGCTTTCAAATATTCAATATTTCGTTTGTAACAATCTATAGATTCATTTTCCCTCTATTTATTGTCCACTTGACATTTCTGTAAGCATGTAACTTCCTTCTTTAGATGAAGAACATGTTAATCCTTATTCATGCATATTTCATAGTTATGTATTGAGGAATGATGATGAACTTGTGGAAAATAGAATGACTCTTTGGATTTCTCTATACCTAGAGCTTGTTGTGCGAGTTCAATAATATGATTATCATTATTCATGAACAGTTCACAACTCTTTATACAAAAATTCTCTTGAGCCTCTAAATGAGTAGAAATACCATCATAAATAGATTCTTCGTTAGTGTTGACAAATCCCTATCCCATATTTGTATCTTGGAATGTATTTAAGCCCACCAAAGTTGTAGCAACAACTACCTCATCAAGGGTCACTAGATTAATGTCACTTCCCATATTTTCCATATTTTCCTCCAAAAATAATTCAAGTATTTGTGAAGTGGTAGTTGGAGCAATCCATTCCATATTCCTCACTAGAGAATGCTGAGGTATTTTTTCCATTGTCTTCTTGCACTTTACAACTCCTATTTTATGTTTTTTTAGGACTCCTTGATTACACTATGTTGGTTCAATACAAGTTAATAAATTTTTGTAATATGCTAGGGTATTTGAACTTGACCTTCTTTCATTTACTTTCTTGTAATGTATATTGAAATTTCTTAGTGAATAGAAAAGGTACATCTATGGCCAAGTCTTCAAGATAGAGTATGACTAACTTTTTACATTCACTAGAAATATCTTTCTTGTGGTGATTCAAAATGGTCCTTAGGACAATATGAAGTAGGGTTTTGTATAATATTGGGGCAACATCTTGCATTTTTAAGCCATTTCTAGGAACCACTATTTTTTTCCACATATTTTGTTGGTCATCTTAGTCTTTTCTACTTTGGGGGTTTTTAAGTGGTCCAATGTTATTTCTCCCCTTCATGGTATTTTAGTTTATCTAGGAACCAAATAAGGGTCCAGTTAAACCTTATGCCCAAAAATTACCAATTCTTTTGACTCGTGATCATAATTAAAAAAAAACCCATCTATCTATTTAGTTCTGAAATTGAATTATACGAAAGGAAACTGATGCACTCCTTCTCTTTAGAGTATATTAAGCATATCTTTTGGCCTCTTGCTTCTATCATTCCATTTGTCAACTATCTTGGAACTTTTTCATTTCGAAACTCTCAAGTTGAAAACACTAGTTGTCAGTTGATGGCATTGTAGAGAAAGCTCTTGTTTCAATGGTTGAGGATGTCTTCGAATCAAAGTTGAATGCATGCTAAGGATGCTTGCTAAAGATGGAAGCTGAGAACGCATGTTGGGATGAATGTTGAAGATGGAAGTCAAGCTTGCACATTGAAGATGCACGCTGACAATGGAATTTCAGGATGCATGTCGAGGATGCCAACAAATTAGGTTTTTAGACAATTAGAATGATAAAATTTATAGTATAAAATTTATATATAATAAAATTTGTTATAAACTTTTATATAATAATCTTTATAATCAACATTTAATCCATGAAGAGTGCACTTTTAAAAAAATTTACTATGATGAAAATTCGGTGTAAAATGCAAGGCATAAACATACAAATACATGCAGATATTGTGCGGTCATATTTGAAGGAATGATTTATTTACACTTGTGCATAATTTGTAAGTCCCTCAATCAAAATTCGAAACTAATGACTCAAGTTCTTGAATTGTTCTGTAAAGAACAAAATGCAAATGTACAAAACTAGGCTTAGAAAAATGTCTTTCCAAGAATGTAAAGATGTCATTACTTGGAAATGATAGTATGGGGATGAAGAAATATGTATTTTTAACGAAAACCTCTTTTGTATTTCTCAAATTATGTGTCAGTTTCTTACAACTAATTTGAGAAAATGACAATTTTTCACTTTTTAACCTAGTTTTACCCGACTAAAAAACATTTTTGCCATACCCTCATTCTTCATTATTTATAAATGGTTTTAGTTGAAAATGGCGTGTTCTACTATTTCCACCTCACTATACACCTAGTTTTTCAATTTGGGCTAAAAAGATGCATGTTGAGAAAAAACGCCTAAGGGTTGTCCTGTATTCATGTAATGCACCCTTAGTTTAATAAGAATGCAAGACAACCCTAGTTATGAAATGATGATAGTAAATGGATTTGGAATGGGATAGTTACACATATTGGGAAATAACATTCCTCTATTGATTTTCTATAACCTTCCCTCATCTGTTCATAGTGGATCTATGAAAACTGCACTTTTAACAATTTTTACTATGATTGGCATTTGGTTTAAAATTCAAGAGATAAAAATAAAAATGCATGCAAATATCACACGATCATATTTAAATGAATGATTTATTAGTATTTGTGCACAATTTATAAGTATCTTGGTCAAAATTCAAAACCAATGACTATGTTCTTGAATTGTTCTGTAAATAATAATGTGTAAATATACAACACTAGGCTTAGAAAAGTGCTTGCCATAGACTGTAAAAGTTTCATTAATTGAAAATAACCCTACGGGGATAAATAAAAACATATTTGTGACAAATACGTCTTTCACATTCCTCAAATTCTTTATCTAATTCTTACACTTGATTTGACAGAATATCATATTTTCAGTATTTAAGCCAATTTTACCAAGCTAAGAAAAAATTCAACTAGACCTTCATTCTTGCTTCTTTCTAATTGATTTCAGTTGCAAATGGTGTGTTCTACTATCTTCCAACTCATTATACACATGTCTTTTTAATTTTTCCTACAAATGTGTCTATTGAGCAAAAACACCCAAGTGTTGTCCTATATTTGTAAGATGTCCCCTTAGTTTAATAAAAATGAAATCCAACCCTTGTTATCAAATCCTTATAGAAAATACCTAGATGTGAGTGAAAGTGGCGTCACGGGCATACAAGGCCACATCTCTCCCGCCCCCCACCCCCAAAGTTAATGGCCATGAATAAAGGGAAGGAGGTAGTGGGAGGCTTGCACATGTTGACCTCGCAATCATTTAGTTCCCCATCTTTGTATCAGATTATTGACTCAATGGAAGTATAGGATGCACACTAAGGATGCACAAGGAGGTGCACACTCAAGATGGAAGTTCACAATGCACGTCAAGGATGTGATCAAACTAGGTTTTTTAGACATTTATATGAATAATAAAACTTTTAATATAATTTTTTTTACATAATAAACTTTATGTTATAAAATTTTATATAATAAGCTCTATAATCAACATTTAATCTATGAAGAGTGCACTTTTAACAATTTTTACTATGATGGACATTTGATGTAAAATACAAGCTATAAACATACAAATTGATGTAGAGATTGCACGATCATATTTGAATAAATGATTTATTTACAGTTGTGCACAATTTGTAAGTCACTCAGTCAAAATTCAAAACTAATGAATTAAGTTCTTATGTTGCTCTATCAAAAACATAATGCAAATGTACAAAAATGGGCTTAGAAAAATTCCCTTTTAAGATTGTACAAATGTGATTAATTGGAAATAAGCCTATGGGGCTGAAGACATATATATTTGTGACAAAAACCCATGTATCATAACATACATTATTGTATACCACTAATTTCCTTACATAATTCACCATATTGATAGGTTCAACATTTATATATCCAAATGGGGTGCACTAGTACTCAACACCAATCCATAAAAATGATGGACATGATCCCATTGGTATGAATCCGATGAAAATTGCACCTACACACGAGGTTGCACGCTATTACAAAAATAGTGAAATCTAAATGTTGGACCCACGCTCTATTTACCGAGAGGTTGACTATCATCGCTTGAGATTGCATATGGTTTATATCTATAAAGAAATGTTGGAAATGTATAGAAAACAACCTCATCAAGATCAATATCTCTATATATGGTAAACTACTGTGAAATATTTTTCTTCACAATCCTAAGAGGTACAAAATGCATTGAAATCAATTCAAAAGTAACCATGAAACTTTCATCTAAACAAGGAATTTCCACATATTATTCACAATGTATCATGTTATGAGACCTTATGTGATTGAAAACATTGTAGGAAAGAAGATGAATGTCATGTCGATGGATTCAATGTGGTTGCAATATTCCAACATATGAAATTCATTATAACTTCCATATTCTGCGGAGGAAACTAATCTAGCCCTTACAACTTCATAAGTTGGAAATTTGCTTGATCATCATATTTCATATAAATGAATCGAAAAAAGAAAGATTCGTTTCAGGTACTAGTGCCCCACCTTCTAATAGAGCTCACGGTAAAGAAAACATCTACAATGCCTACAATGAGAATAAAGATAACATTATACATTGTTAAAATAGAGTTCAACCACTGGGAGATACCTTGATAGATCCAAGTCAAGTTACTTTCTATTACTTTGTATATAAAAATGTTGTAATATAAAGATTAAATATTGTAATATAAAGTTCAATATTGCTTATTTTAATTCTAGAAACTTTTTCCTAGACTATGTTTGAAAGTTTTGAGCATTTTTATGAAGTGAAAAACTACAATTATAGTTCAATCCCACTCAAGGCCTAATAGATACTATAAAAATAATTTCTTGATATGAAATGAAAATTTGAATTAAAGAGATACACATGTATGCTTACCATCAACGATTTCAAGTGTTATCAATAATCATTGTGTTATATGGAACACCTCTCATCGATGCAAATTCACACCTTTGGGAATATGATGACCTCTACCGAAAAAATGCACATGATTTTCAAATATTCTTACCCAAAAAAATTTCCACCAACCTTCATACCTACCAAATAATTCAAAACTTGCACAAGACATGGATTTTCAATGACCCTTCTTCAGGCATATCAGGCAAATTTCCATAATAAACATGGACATACATGACTGCCTTTATGCTGAAATTAAATGGATTTGTGTTGTGTATCATAATTCCATCCATTCGAATGAATTTATTTTTTCCAATCTTGATAAAACAACTGTCTCCCAATAAGGGAACTACATTTGAACTAGATCCCATGAAATATCCTCACTTTCGATGACCACAATGCACTTTTTTGTGTGGTATTCATCTGAACCATGAAAATATAAATGTGATTTTATTTCAGACAATTAAGGATGGTGCAACGTAAGCTTCCCGCTTTCATCTACATACACCATTTGAATAGGAAAAACATAATCCATACTACATGTCCATATGCCATTGGTAGCAACAGTGTAAGGAATTAGATCATTACCACAAGGATCTAGGAAGATAATGATTTGTTCTAAATATTTTTCTCCTTTAAAAAGAGCAATTTTATTAAACATTGGAGTCTTGCCCCTAACAGACAAATGAGTGACATAGAATCTCATAAGGTTTTCTCGTATTATTAAACTGGACCTGGACATCATTACCATTGGACTCTACTTCATCATGACTCCAAGAATCATTTTTAGTAATTTTAGATAATCTCTATGACTTTTCTCATTGTATGGAAAATTGTTGCTTCATTTGTCTTTGTTTTTCTCACCTAGCATCTTCTTCGGCAAGTATTTGAAATGCTTCTTCCACAACTTTTAGAGGCAATGATTTTCATTATTTATCTGGCAATGGATTAGAGTTTGTACTAAACATGATCGATTCTATAAAATGATGCAATATGTGGTAATGACAATATGCCCAAATGGGTTACACAGTTTACACATGAGATCTCTGAATTGGAAACGAACAATGGGTAAAGAAATAAATTTCTTTATGCATTATATAAATGTTATACAAACCCTTAATATAATCTTCAATTTCATTTCTCGTTCCATTAGATGCAATTTCTACATAAAATAATTTGAGTCCTAAAAGAAATAAAATATAGCCAACATGGTTAGAAAAAAAACACAATGTAAATTAAAAAGAAAAATGTAACAAATATTTTTGAGTGGTTTTGTTTAGAAAACCTCGATAAACATCACAAAAGCTTGACTAGAAGAAAAAAAGAAATCATTACTCTACAAATAAATTTAAATATATCTTGCTAGTGACTATCATTATCTTGCAATCCCTTTTGGTTTGATCTAGAATCGCATCAACTATTAGATTAGTCTTTAGTTTTTCTTTTTCAAAGGAGTTAAAGCAAGGCAAGTGACCTAGAGAATCCAATATGGATCTATAAAATATTTCTCCATAAAATATTAGAAAACAAATGCTCAACGGAAATTAAAAAAGAAATGTAATAGAGATCTTCCACTAGTTTTATTCAATAAACCTAGATAATGGTCACAAAAATCTAAAAGATAAGCATATATAAAACTAAAAGAGATCATTCTTCTAATAGATTTAAATCTCTTACTAGTGGTTGCCATCATTTTGCAATCCCTTCTGGTTCGGGCTGGAATTACATCTGATATGGTTTGATCTGGAATGGCATTTTAAATTCAACTATGTAGATCATGAGGGAGGTCACGAAAGCAATATAAGAGTAGGGAATACTAATGACTGAAGGTCACTTCGGTAAGTCAAAATGAGCGGAAAAATGACCCACTAAACAAAAATTCAAATTTTCTTATTAATCTCACATCGTTATACATGCAAACCACACTAGTTAATCTGACATTTTAAATTATTTAACCAAGAAATATTTCCAGTGTGATGATGAGTTTGCTTAATTTGAAGATTAATGCACCCTAATTATCGATTAATTAATTTTTAATATTTTTCTTATTTAAGTTACATTTCGGTTCATCTAGATTCTTATGTAATCAAACCATGGTTATGAAGAATCCAAGTTAAATGTTGATTTACCATACCGCAAATGTGAGGGTAGAACCATGCCAAACGAGGGCAGAACCATGATTGTAGACCCCCATACTTATGTCATGGGGTTACGCCCCATAAGTCATTGAATTCCACCGAGAACCCTCTATCATTATATTGAGAGAACGGAACCCTGAATGAAATTGGGTGCATGGAACGCCACCCCCCAGCCCCCTCCTTAGTTGAGATCATAGGGGGAGGCACGTCATAGTCAACATCATCTGTGAATTCACATGTTTGATCGAGGTTATCAATTTGAGAGGGTCGATGTGATAAGGGACTTACTACTTAAACATGGCTTGGTTTGTTTAATCATGGCCAATGGATGTGAAGCAAGAGTGCTTAGTCATGAGATTTCGGTCAAATAAGTTAAGCCTTCGTGGGGCTTGGACCAAAAAGAGAGTAGGGTATTTGTCTTGGTATAGAAGTCGAGGTGGTCAAGTTCTAGAGGAGCGGTTTTCCTATGTGTTATTCTAGCTAGTGTTTGTAATGTTAGAAGCATGGGATTTTGGGGCATTGTGAGCCCATCGCTATCAAATTTTGTGGAATCACAATGCCCAAGTTCAAGAACAGAACTAGCAAGGGTTCAATTTTATCAAACCTTAGAATCGGTGTTCATAACGTAATGCCATAGCAAGGAAATATTTCGAATAGGTTGGAGAAGAAGAGAATAGGATAATTCTTGAGAGAGAGGTGAGAAAAGTGAAACAACTAGATGAGCAGAGGAAGCTTGAGAGGCTTCAGAGGAGGTGAACCTATAATACCAAAAGCTTGATCCTAGAGGAGAGAAGTTTAGTAAGGTGTCTTATGGAGGCTTGGTTCCAACTCACTATTGAGTATGAAGAGAAGCTCAGTGATACAAGATGGGAAAGTTGTTGAGAAATCAATAGGGATAACTTAGGATGATTTCAATTATACTTGATAATTTCTTGTGAAGTATTTTTACCTTTCCTTGATTATTAACTTCTTCTCTTATTATTAAGTTGTTATTATCATCAAATAACTACCAAAAACATGAATGTCAATAGTAAACAAGAATATAGGATGTAGGTTGCAAGTCAAAGCTAAAACCTGTCCACTTGAGAGGAAAACCCACAAATATCTTCTATTCTCATAGATTCTTCAAATGATGAGTTCTAAGACCTCTACACTAAGACCAATACCTTTCCAAGACCAAGCTATACCTTCTTGATGATGTGCTTCTTCTATCCAAGTCAAACACAAACAATTCTCTTCCAACTGCATAATCTTGACCCCTAACTACAGATTGTTGGCCTCCACTGCAGGTCTAAAATTTTCAGAACTTACAACAGTTTATCCTTCCAGACCTGTGAACAAATTTATGGCTCCCAAGACTTCTTTGATCCTCTGCTTGGGTTTCTTCTCCTTCTAGGGCTAGTAGGTGACCCACAAATTCCTTTCTTCTATCTTCCTTCTACAACTTCAACCTTGTCGATACAAAACCCTAGCCTTATCTTCACACGTAAGAGAGAGAGAGAGAGAGAGAGAGTGAGAGAGAGAGAGAGAGAGAGAGAGAAATAACCCAAAACCTTCCTCCTTCATCCTTTTATTCTTATTTACTCTCCTTTCTTCTAGCGCTTCTTCACATAGATGATGAGAGTTGAGTGAGTTTCTATAGGAGGTCGAGTTTCCTCCTATATATAGGCTTCTAAGGAGGACTACATGCCATAATGAAGTCAGCTTCTTAACTTCCATGCCAAATTGGCCTTGGGGGCATATTTTGAAACTTTAAATATAAAAATAATTCTTTTGACATGTTACAATATGCCCAATGGGGTCTACTTAATATGACAACTATTTATTGACTTCTTGACTCTATGAAAAACCATGGAAGAACTCAATGGGTTCCTGACCTCTATATAAAAATACCTTGAGCATGAAACCCATGCTATAAAAAAGAATAATAATAATATCTTTTATTTCTTTTTACACTATACAAAAATCAACATTACATTTCATATTTATGAAGACTGAACCTAGTTACATATTTCAAAAAAAGAAGAACGAGATTGAAGATGAACGAGGAGCAACAATGACAACACATTATCATGAGATCACAAATATTTTATGTTGTTGGAGTTGATGTATGAGCATAAATGCCCCAATTTATATATGATATTTAGAAGCCTACATAAGTTGTGTTGTGGCCAAATGACATGCTTTCCACAAATTATGTAAATTATAAATAATATATGGAAGCCTTCAGAAGTTGTATTGCAGAAAGAGGGTGTGATTACCTTGTATTTTGTAAAATTATAGGGTTTTTTTTCCGGTACTTATATACAATCTGTGAGTTTGCCGATAAAATAGGGGTAAAATACAATGTAGATCGAGTGGAGAGGGTAGTTAGGCCCTGAGAGGCATAGTATGTAACCAAGATTATTTTGAATATATGTGAATCGTTGTTTGTGAATCTCTTAGTTTTTATTTTATGCCTACAACCCCTACCCAATTTTCATATTTACCATGTTGGTTTCATAAGATTTGGTTTTCAACTGAATAAATCCTAATCCATGGGAGGTGAGAGTCTTTTGTAAGCTATGGTTTCCACATGAGAGGTAGAGATGACATAGAGGCTAATGTATAACAAGTGCCACAAGTATGCGATGAAATCTAAGAAGACCAAGGTTCTAAAGATTCTAGGTGGGTGGTTGATGTACCAAATCACAAAGAAGAGGACAAATCCATGCCAAAGGAGGGTAGAGTAATGATTTTAGACCCCTTAATTATGTCATGGGGGTACCCCCCACATACTCGTTGGATTCCATGAAGAAATCCTCACTATATGATTGAGAGAATGGAACACTGAAGGGGATTAGGAGTGTTTTGCCCCCCCCATTGGTTGACATCACAAGGGGAGCCCTCCTACAATCCACCTTAGTCATGGATTCACACTTTCAACTGAGGTTATCAATTTGAGAGGGCCTAGGCCCCACGTGACAGGGGACTTATGCGTGTTTGAAAATGGGTTGGTATGTGTGATCATGGCTATTGGATGTGAAGCAGGAACTCCTATTCACGAGTTAGTGGCCACATTAGTTAACTCTCCATGAGGGTTGGAATAAAAGGAGAGTGGGGTCTTTGCATGAATATATAAGTTGAGGTGGCCAGGTTCCAAACAAGTGATGATTCTATGTGTTGTTTTAGACAATGTCTAGAACATTATAATCATGGGATTATTGGGGGGTGGGGGGTGTGTGAGCCCATTACTGTCAAATTTCATGGGCCCATAACCCACAGGCTTAGGAATCGAACCAAGAAGGGTTCAATTTTATCAGACACTAGAATTTACCTTCATGTTCACTTAATTGTTATGTATGGTTAACTTGTGATTTAGTTTGTGTGGTGCCTTTGGACTGCCAAGCTATTCAATTGATGTGATCGTTTACATTTCACTTTGCAATTAAATGAATTGTGTGCTCTCAAATGTAATCGAATTTCATCTCCATATGTGAAGGATTTATTTTATTTTCACTACACTCACTGACAAATGTGTTTTAAAAAGGCTAGTAGACAATATTTTGGGTAGTTATCATCAAGAAATTTTAGAGGTGCTATGGTATACTACCCTTCAATAGGATATGATCTTTTCCTTTGAGACACCAATTATCCCGATGCCTTTGTTGAGATCAATACATTAATTTATTCTCTAAACTTGGGCTTCTAGAATAACACTTTTCTAAAGGGATAATAGGGGAGATATGCAACCTTTGATGGGAATTTATTTGCTATAAGAAAAAAGGTATATAATTGCATCAAAGGAATTAGTTACTTTTCATCATTATAAAGTGTTTAAGATAGTTCTTCACAAATTACGTCATTAGAATTTATAGGTTCTTTCATTGGAACATTCATCTTCAAGGGAATGGCTTTTTCTTCCATTTTGGGCTTGAATCTCTTATAAGGCTTACATGCAACAATTTTTTTAAATAATATAACAGTGTTCTATGGAATAAGGAGTGTTTAAGGAAGGATGGGAGTCTTCATGCCAATGATATTCAAATGTGTTAGGGCATTCTAGAAAATGGTTAACTACAACCTGCACAATTCTATCATGATTGTGTGCAAACCAAGAATTGCCTTATGACTACCATATCCATGTATCTGTTTGCTTATACTTTAATGTTCTTGTCTTCTTATTCTTCTATTGATCACAAAGTACATTCTTTTGAAAATGTTGTAATTGATACCAACCTAGGGTACAATGAAACTATGTGAAATGACTCCCAAGATTTGTGCATGACAATGTGGATGAGGTATGTTAAGTTTCCAATAGAAGGGTACATGGATGGAATTTGATAGGCAAGTTATGCATCACAGGGTGATTTTCCTATCAAATACAACCAAGAATTATCCCTGCATGTCAACATTTTTGTTAAAATGAATAAAACTTGCACTAGAGTTGCACAAAATGTCACATTTGACAAGTATTTTAGATTTGAAATTCCTACCTAGAAGGGTAAAAGGTATGCTTTATTTCCTTCCTTCAATCCCAAAGGAATGGATTTCAAAGGTAATCTCTAAATGAACATGCAACACCATTAATCTCTAGCTCTCATTTATCTTGATTACCTTATAATACCTTATCATCATATACAAGATCTGGGAAAATCATCTTAGTCTAGATAGTATGTACATTAATTTTTTATTATCATTATTTTCACTTTTGTTTTCCCCTTATCCCTAGTTTCTTAACAAATTCATGAATTGAATTCCCAATGGATTTTTTCAATCTAGGTTCCTTCCTGATGAATTTAATACATATTTATAATTATATGGATACACGTGTCTATCTTGAAATAGGGCTTCTAGAATTTTAATTTATTTATGGATAATTATTATGTGGATGGTATCAAATGAATCTCTACAAAATATTCACGAATATTCTTAGTAATATGCATAGTTACAGTTTTTTCCATTTTAATTAAATTTATTAATTAAAAAAATGTGGCATGAACAAACTTCATATGAATAAGTTATGATATTTTGGCGCTCAACCCAATATAGGTTGAATGTGTGGATGTAATGTCAGTATGTAAACAATTTTAAATGTCGGCCCAATTAAAAAAGAAGAAGTTAAACATTTAAATGTTGGCTCAAATAGTATTAAAACATTAAAATAATAAAAAAGAAGTTAAAGTTAATGAATAAAATTTTAAAAATAATATAAACCTGGAATCAAGGATTAGTTTAAACATGTAATTGTTGGCTCACTCAATTAATAGTAAAAAGTTAAAGTAATAAAAATAATAAAAGTCAAATTGTTATATTTTTATTTTGTTATTAACTCTTATAGGATTTTTTACAATACCATGGGTCAATACCATGGCTTACCAATACCATATGCCCAAAACCAATAACCTATTTCTCTACCAAAATATTTTATAACGATACCAGATGCTTAACCATGGATATTCATCCCCACTTTACCATGGATATTATTAACTTGTAAATAATAAGATTTATTACAATACCATGGGTGATCCAGGTGGATATCAGTGGCCACCCACCAATTCCACTTAGACCCCCTCCATTGTTTCCTTCATCTTTTCAGTTTCCTTAATTGTAGCAAAGTTTACTATTTCTGGGAGTTTTTCGAGTCTTAAACTTCTGGAGCCGTTTTGAGGCCCTAAACAATGTGTTTTGGGAAACCTAGGAGAAACATGGGACCTTCAATTGATATTTCTCTTCCCAAAGTTGTAGTTCTCAGATAGATATTTCTAACGAGATATTGTGCACATCAAATAGAGATCATATGCCAAAGTTACGACCCTGGGAAGTTGATGTACCAATTTACCCAAATGAGGCCCACAGTTTGGCATTTCATCATCTAGGGTTAGGTTTTTGGATGTTTACAATTTTCCATTGTTCTCAACAATAAATAGGCCTTTGAGCCTCATTGTAACATAGTTGAGAGGCATGTATCTGCCATATCTCTTCTCAGAGATAAGCTACCATCGCCCTAGCTAGTTTATTTCAATTTCTGTTTGTAAGGATATTTCAGTATTTTACAGTAATGGAATGAAGTGTTATTTCTAATGCATCTCTATATGTATTCTTATATTTGTAATTTATTGCATTCCTGTTTAAATCCAGATTAGTGGTATCAGAGTGGTCTGCTCTTTCTCTGTCTTTCTTTGCATGTCCCCAATGAGGTCGGGATACAAGGATTTAGGGCTTGAACTGATCGAACCTTTGCAAGACTAGCCTCACAAATCTCGATGGCCTCCTATGGACGATGAAAATAAATATGAGGGGGTGGTAGATCCTATCAAAATCCTACTCGAAGAGGCCCTCAAGTGACAAAGGAACGCAATGATGGACAACATTTCCTAGATCCTTCAGCGACTACCCAAAGGCGACACATCTACTTCCAACTGCTACTCTAGAAGTGCCACACCCTTTAAGGTACAAGTTAACTTTTACATTCCCATATTTGAGGGTCAGATAGATTCAGATGCCATAGGTAAATGGCTAAATATTCTAGAAGGGTATTTTTCTATTCATGATTTTTGCGGGAGAGAAAAGTTTGCTTTTTCTCTTCTTAAAAATGCCCCCCAAGTCAAGGACTGGTGGGAAACCTACTGCGAGTAGAAGGATGAAAGTACAACCTCACCTTTTTCTGCCACATCCACTTGGAATTCATTCTGGGCTACCATCAAGGAGTAATAAATACTACCCTGTCAGAAGCTATGAGGATCAATACATAAAGTGCACCATGCTATGGCAGGGAAGGGACTAAGATGTGTTGCAGTTTACAAATATTTTCCATACCCTTCCCACAAAGGTCGGTATCAAGGATTCAAAGCAGCATTTGGTAATCAAGTACTGCGATTGCCTACACAGGTACATCTAGGAAGAAATAGAATTCCTAGACATCTTCCCTCTCGGCACGACATATAGTTATGTCATCAAGATCGAGAAATAGTTTAAATAGAAGAAGCGAGACTTTGGATAAGTGAATCTGAAGCAAGGGAAAGGTGCCCCAAAACCGTAGAATAAAGGAAAAATCCAAGGCAAGGTGGCCCAAGACAACCCGCCAAAGTTGCATGCACAGAACAACGTTGTCAAGCCAAAAAAGGACACAAGAAAGTGGTGTGAGTTCCATAAGAGCTCCACTCACAACACAAGTAAGTTTCGGGCCAAGAAGTCACTAGTGGCCAAGCTAAAGTTTTTAGAATCAGATGCATGTTCTGACTCTGAGTTAGAACCTGACAAGGGGAATGATAAAGGGAAGCAGATTATCGATGCGAAGCCCAATGCCACAGTTGCCACCATGAAGATCTAGAAGGAGGAACCCGAAGATTGAGAGGAGGAGGAGTACCTCTTCCACTCCCAGATGTGGATAAAGGGCCCCCTGCTACAGTTCATTGTCAACATCAAAAGCCAAAAGAAACTCATTTCAACAGACTTCGTGAAGCGGCTAGGCTTAACAACCATAGCACATCCACAACCGTACACCATCAAAAGGCTTCACCAAGGACGAGAACTTTGCATGAGCCAGTAGTGTCACCTTCAATACAACATCAAGCCCTTCACGGATGAGGTATTGTGTGACATTGCTCCCCTTGATGGTTGTGATGTATTATTAGGACAACCATACTTGTGGAAGCAACATGTTGTGTGTGAATCAAGGCCCATTGCTATTATTGTTACTTTGGGAAATAAGTTGTATAGGATACCAGAGGTAGCACCGCCTACCGCCATCTCTTTGGTTACTGCCAAAAAATGCAGTAAGCTCATTTCCAAAACTGAGAAATCTGTTTTCTTGATGTTATGCCCTCAAGGAAGGAAGAAGACAATGGCCAAGACCTCTAGACAGGGCCCCTCCACATGACAACTACAGATGGACAAGGTCATGTAGGAGTACGATGTCATCTTCACCTCCCCTGCAGGGGTTCCTCTACATTGTTAGGTCAAGCACTCCATCGATCTAACCCCAGGTGCGTTGTTGCCCAATGGAGCAATCTATCGATGCTCTGTTCTAGAGAACAATGAAATCAAGAGGCAAATTTAGGAGCTATTGTAGAAAGGTCACATCCATGTGAGTTCATCACCATTTGGGAGCCTGATCATGTTGGCACAGAAGAAGGATGGGGCTTGGAGACTCTATATTGGCCATCGGGCATTGAGTAAGACCACTGTCCGTAATAGGTACCCAATCCCACAGATTGATGACCTCCTCGACCAATTGAAGGGGGGAAAATATTTCAGCAAGATCGATTTGAAGTTAGGATATCAGGAGGTCCCAATCGAACCCTTTGATGTGTGGAAGACTGCCTTCAAAGCTAAGGAGGGCCTTTTTGAATAGTTGGTTATGCCTTTCGGATTGATGAATCCTCCTGCAATGTTCATGAGGCTAGTGGATGACATCTTGCAGTTATTCACCAACTCAATTGTCATTGTATACTTGCATAACATCCTGATCTTCAGCCAAAGTTGGGAAGAGCACATCCACCACATTTGACATGTTCTCCAAACACTGCAGCAACACAAGTTATGTGCCAATTTGGAGAAATGCACTTTTGGCATGACCTGGGTTCAGTATCTAGGATACATTATTGATGAATGGGGGGTGCATGTGGATCCTACTAAGATCCAAGTCATTTGAGATTAGCCATTTCCAACCACTCTAGCAGAGCTCTGCAACTTTCTGGGTCCTGCTAGCTTCTACCATAGGTTCGTGTTGGGATTTTCTCATGTCGCTTGGCCCTTGAGTCAAGTAACAAAGGGAGGAGATAAAGAATAATTCTTTTGGTCTAAATCTCAATAGAAGGCATTCACATATTTGAAAGATTGTGTCTGCTTGACACCATTGCTCACATTACCAGACCTACAATAACCATTTTAGGTCAAGACAGATGCCTCTGACTATGCTATTGGACAGTCCTTACTCAACATGGGCATCCAATGACATATCACAGTGTGACACTTTCAGACATAGTCTGAAAGTATCCCACTTATGACAAAGAGATGTACTATATTGTGTAGGCTTGTCAACAATAGAAGCATTACATTTTGGGGAAGGAAACAGTGGTCCACATAGACCACCAACCCCTACAGTTCATATAGACCCAATATAAATTCCATAATGATCGCCGTCACAACTGGTCCACATACTTGTAAGAGTTTTATTTGAATATCAAGTATAAGAAGGGAAACACCAATAAAGTTGCAGATTGCCTCAGTCAACCACTGATCATGGTGTTAACCACCGTGCTCAACTCTTGTGGGCACGAGACTTCTGATTGTCCCCTTCTCTATAAAAGCAACCCAAAATTTGGCCACACATACCAAACACTCTTAGAGGGTCAAAATGTTTTAGATTTCACGTCCAGGATGCCCTCTTATGCCACCTGGGTCACCTTTGTGTTCCTTCAAATGAGTGTGTGAAAATGATTTGCGAAGCACACTACAGTCAAGCTATTAGGCGTTTCGAGGTTGAGAAAATGGTGGTAGTACTACTGAATTATTTATACCGGTGGAATCTTCGAAAGGATGTCGGGAAGTACATCAAATCATGCATTGTCTATGCCATTTCCAAACCAACCATCAAGAAGCAAGGCCTCTATACTCCGATGCCTACCCCTAATTGACCTTGGGAAACCATCTCCATGGATTACATGCCGAGCCTTCCTTCTACTAAGCATGGAAATGACTGTGCTTTTGTGGTCATTGACAGGTTCTCGAAGGTGACCATTATGGCAACTTGCAAGAAGAATATCACATTAGAAGCGACTGCTAAACTCTTCTTTGAATGACAGTAGGTACACTTTGGGATCCCATAGTATATCATCTCAGATCGGGATAGCAAGTTCCTTTGTACATTTTGGTCTAGTCTCTGGTCGATGCTGGAGACCAAACTCACCAAGTCCATAGCCTTCCATCCCCAAACTAATGGCCAAACAGAGGTTGTCAACACGATGATCATACACATTATGTGCATGTACAACTCAAATAATCCACGCTCATGGGATGAGAGCCTCCCCTATGTTCAACACAACTATAACTGAGCTCTTCGCAACTCGACTAGCCACAACCCTTTTCAAGTGGGCTTGGGATTCCAGCCACTATGTCCCATTGATGTGGCCATGCCATTTGCAACTACTAACGTGGATTCGGCTCATGTCAAGTCCGAAATAGTTAAGGCAAAAAACTTCATCAAGCACATCCAACATATTTTCCAGCACATCCATGAAATTATGGAGAAATCAAATGCCATGTACAAGTAGCGACATGATCAACATTGGGTGCCACAGAAGTTTCAGGTGGGCAACAAAGTTTTGTTGCATTTGTAAATGGAACACCTTACTGAAGCCTACCAGAAACTCATAACACTCTAATATGGTCCTTACAACATTACCAATGTTGTGGGAGATAAAGCATTTGACCTCAAAATTCTCCCATTCCTTGGCTTGCACCTAGTGTTCAATGTGGACCACCTTCGGCCATACTTTCCACCATTACTAGACACATTCGACAATGCAGAATAGCTCACACCCACAGAGTCAAATCCAGGTTACATGGAACAAGTTGCAACTAACTAGATCATGGACACATAGATCAAGCACACTCACCAATAGAATATCCAACCACATCGAGTTGTCAAAGTAGGCCAACTCCTTCACCAAGGCAAGTGGCTCACCAGGGACCAAATTCTACAGAAGTTTCCTCATATCATGGAGGAACTCAACGAAATGGGGACTATTGCTTCCTAAAGGGGAGGAATGATCCAAGTGGATATTGGTGGCCACCTGCCAATTCCATTTGGACCCGCACCATCATTTCTTTTAGCCTTTTAGTTTCCTTAATTGTAGCATAGTTTACTATTTTTAGCAGTTTTTTGAGTCCTAATTGTTCGGAGTCGTTTTGAGGCCCTAAATGATGTTTTTTGAGAAAACTAGGAGCAACATGGGACCATGGACTAACATTGCTCTTCCCAAAGTTGTATTTCTCGAATAGATCTTTATAACGAGATATTTTGTGCGTCTAACAAAGATTGTATACCAAAGTTACAAACCCGGGAAGTTGATGTACCAATTTACCCAAACAGGGCCCACAATTTGGTGTTTCATCTTCTAGGGTTAGGTTTTTGGATGCTTATGGTTTTCCATTGTTTTTGAAAAATAAATAGGCCTTCGAGCCTCATTGTAACACAATTCAAAGGCATGTAGCTGCTACATCTCTTCTCAGAGATAAGCTACCATCGCCCTAACTAGTTTATTTCCATTTCTGTTTGTAAGCATATTTCAATATTTTACAGTAATGAAATCAAGTATTATTTCTACTGCATCTCTATATGTATGGTTATATCTATAATTTATTACTTTCCTGTTTAAATCCAGATCAATGGGCCAATACTATGGTTTTCCAATACCACACGCCCAAAACACGTTACTTATTTCACAATGAAAATATTTTATATCAATATGAAAATAGTCCTAACCATGGATATTCACCTCCACTTTACCATGGATATTATTAACTTACAAGTATGCTTTGTTACAATACCATGGGCCAATACCATGGTTAATCAATATAAGATGCCTAAAAAATCATAATTTGTTTCACAATCAAAATATTTTATAACAATATTAACATATTCTTAACCATGGAAATTCACCCCACTTTACAATGGATATTATTACTTATAAATAGGATTTGTTACAATACCATGGTTTATCAATACCACATGCCCAAAAAACGTAACTTATTTCACATTCAAAATATTGTATAACAATATGACAAAATTCTTAACCATAAATATTGACTCTCACCTTTTCCATTGATACTTGTAAATAGGCTCTGTTACAATACCATGGGCCAATACCATGGCTTGTCAATACCACATGACCAAAACTCATAACTTATTTCACAATCAAAATATTTTATAATTGTATGACATGATTCTTAACCATGAATATTATTAACTTATAAATAGGTTTTCTTACAATATCATGGGTCAATACCATGGCTTATCAATACCACATGCCAAAAAACCATAACTTATTTCAAAATAAAATTATTTTATTTCAACAATTTATAACATTTTTTTAATTGAATATAAAAGGAAAACATATCATTACTTTTGAGATATTTCTAAACCTTGTATCTTCTCGACTACTAAAAATATTCCCATGGAAATTAAATTAAGGTTTTAATAAAGTCCTAAGTAAGAATCTAAGCAATGATAGAAACCAAAGTGGCTAATGATAATAGAGGAAATAGAGTGCATGTCTTTTTTTAATTTTTTTTTTCTTTTGTCAAGTTGTCTGTGGTCCTCCAGGCTTGACCTATGGCTTGAAGAGCCATGACCCAAGGGCATCTAAGCTATTAAATTCACGTACTAAAAATCGCACCTGACCTAGTCATAGAGATAGAAGAATCTTTTAGCATGTCTCACCCCTAACAACAAATGGCACAACCTCCCCATGAAAAGTCCTTGATACTAGATTGGGCTTACTGAGAAGGCCCTCCTCAATTGGTTGTTCTAGTAAGGACTTTAAATTTTAAGTACTTTCATTATTGTATTTGAGTTGAACAATGATTTTTTGAAAATATAGGTTCATAATTTTACAATGGGGATTCAAATTTAACGGGGGGGGTGGTGGGTGGTGAGAGAGGGAGAGGGAGGAAAGAACAAATACATAGAGAGATAGAGGTAGAGATAGAGATGGAGTTACAAGGGAGAGATGGAGGGAGAGTGAGGGAGAGAGGAGATGGGGGAGGACAAATAAGGGGAAAGGAGAGAGATAAGGAGAGAAGGGGAAGAGAGAGAGGGAGGAACAAATATGGAGGGGGGAGAGAGATGGAGAGAGGGAGGGAGATAGTGACAAATTTGGAGGGAAGAGAGAGAGAGGGAGACACAAATATGGAGGGGAGAGAGAGAAGGAGAGAGGGAAGGAGGTAGTGACAAAGTTGAATAGAAGATAGAGAGACAGGTGAGGGGAGAGAGGGAGGTGGTAGAGAAAGGGGGGAAGAGGAAGGAAGAGAGGGAGGACTCTAGAGAGAGAGGGAGGGAAGAAGAAATAAGTAGAGGGAGAAAGGTAGAGAGAGAGAGGGAGTGACAAGGGAGCAATGGAGAGAGAGTGAGAGAGGAGAGTAGTGTGTGTGAGAGAGAGAGACAGAGATAGAGACAGAGAATGTGTATGTTTGGGGGGTGAGATAGAGAGATGGAATAAGAAAGAGACACATAGATACAAATATAGATATTATATAGTAGTGAGAGAGGAGAGCAAGAGGGAAGAGAGAGAGGGAGAAAATGGGAAGAGAGAAAGAGAGAGAGATAGAATGTGTATGTTTGGGGAGTGATATAGAGAGAGGGAATGAGAAAGAGACACATAGATACAAATATAGATATTATATAACCATCCTAGATCCATCTTAACCCTGGATCTACTAAGCATTGAGGGGGATCAAATCTCTCGACGTGCAATCATTTCCTCACATTTTGCACTTAAAAAATAGGTTTGCACCTTGAGAGATTAGGTCCCTCTCGGCACTTGATAGATCCAGGGTTAAGATAGATCTAAGCTAGTGGTATTGATAAACCATCGTATTAGTCCATGGTATTGTAAGAGAACCTATTTACAAAATAATAATCTCCAAGACAAAGTGGAGTTAAATCTCCATGTTTATATATATATATATATATATATATATATATATATAATTTAGTTATTTCATATATATTTTTTAAATAACAATGACGTATTTTGTTTGTTCTTTATGAAATGATGTTTATTCATATTTTCCAATACTTTATTTTTTATAACTAACATTATTATAATTTATATAAATTTTAAAATATTATTAATCATACAAAATAAAAAAACTTAACACGTAATTTTTTTGTAATGAGAAAGGTACGACCATATAAATAATTAAATGTGAACATTTATCCTATATTAGAAGTATCACAAACCTATAGGAAATAAGTGTGGATGTTTAAGATGTTGGAATTGTTCCTTATTCAATTTGTGAAGCAGTTAAAGCTCACAAATATTGATAAATCTGGAGTAAATTTAGTTGAAAATTAACTAATTGTACTTTTAGCTTACGTTATGTGTATGATATGAGGATGTTCCAAAGAGTTTTCCCTATCTATTAATTGATCAATAACTTTGAAAAAATTAATAGAGTTTCGGAAATGGGAGGAAGGTGGATATGAGAGTATTTGTTGTGTGAAAACATGCCCACCCCTCCATTATATTAACTTTATATCTCCAACCCAACCCATCTCATCTCACACCTATTTTTATATATTTATCTTCATGAATGCCTCTACATTAAGAATCACCTTATCATGGTGTGAAATGTATATTTTGTATCATTATATGATGTTGTACTAATCAAATTTGAAAGGTTAATCTTAATCTCAGTTACAACGGTATAGGATTATGTAATCCTTTCATGATAAAAGGCTTAGAAAAGATTACATTTAAATTAATTACACACTTAATAAAAAAATGTTTAAATAAAATATTTTTACACCAAAGGTTTTTTTCTATGGGTTTTGGCTGGATAGATGTAGCCAATAAGATTATTCAATTTACCTTTTACCACGTGGCACTCTAATCACGCAGCTCGGGTTGTATATTGCAAGAAACCTCTTAGGCATCATGGACATGTGAAATGGCATGACTAAACACTCTCTATGATTTTTTGGCTTGGTAGATCACCATGGCGATGAGATATTCTTCAGACATCATGTTGAGCACATTCTCCATACATACCATGGTGATAAAGCCACTCCTATAAACAACTACGACAACGTTTCTCACTAACAAAATCTCTGTGGTCCTTATTTTTTGGTTAACGTAGAGTCCCTGACCACGTCTGCCTTTGGTCATTTTGATCTCCACATAGCTCGCAAAGTTGACTACCTCCAGAGGAGAAGAGGTCATACTTTCCATTGAGGCTCTTGCAGTGCCTCATGGAGATGAGGAATGATTATATTAAGGCTCAAATCCTAGCATTGTCGTACCCAAAAACCAGCTATACAAATCCAATGTTGCAATTCTCCAAGAACATCACCTCCATAGGTTTACTAGTCATGTTCATTACTTTTATCTACAATCATGATAAAATCATTCAACCCAAGGAATTTTTTCAACAAATTAAGCTCCCCATACAATTCTGTTGGAAAGGCAGAGGACACAAAACATAAATTCACACACAAATTACACAAGATGCGGCTCTTGTATTGATCACACAAAACTTGATTATTACAACGAACCTGTTGAAGGGTATTTAACCTTTTCCAACTAGCAACTTGCCTAAAATTTCTTGACATGCAACCACACACTAAAAGTCATCTATCACTTAACTCTTCACCCATCACTTAACTTGACTCAACGCTCAACACTCAACACTCAATGCTCAGTTAACTGACTCTCTAATTTTAGTAAAGTACTTATGCAAGAGTAATTACAATTTCTAACACTCCCCCTTCATTATGACCATATGACTCAATATAACTCAACATGACTCAACTATGCCTGCTAGGCATACAATAGAGATTGAATCAATTATCACACAAACATGCCTGCTGGTCTATTTCTCAGTTAGGCTTACAATGACTAAAGACTTTCATAATTTTTCATTTTCTTTTTCTCTTCTTCAAAACTTTAAATCCTCGAAATTGCTTCATTCTTTGTTTCCCTTTCTTTGTGTAGGCTCCATATTCCTTTAATTGTTGTTGCTGCAATTTCTATTTGACTTTTCTTGAATTTGTGCTGAAACACAATTTGATCTTTTCTATTACATCTTCCTCTTCAAATATTCATTCAACCATGGACTACTGCCACAATATTGCATCTTCAAATTGTCTTATTTCCTCTACTTCTTGTGCTTCATATTCTTGATTTTCTTTCTACCATATTTCTTAATAGAAAAATCTTATCTCTTTTTAACTCCATTCTTGAAGAATGGCTTCAACGCATTCATCTTTGTCTTCAGAAACATCCATATCATTATTTTTACTTTCTTCATTAGGTACTACTATTTTTTCTGTAATCTTCAAAATCAAGATCATTATTCACCATTTCATTCAATTCTTTTATTCCAGTTTTTTCCTTAAGACTCGCATCAATTTGTTCTATTAGTCTCTGAATCCATTCTTCAATGAGCTTCAAATTTGCATCAAATTTATTAGCAACCTTGTTTTCAACTTTTTCGCCATGTTATTTTTAACACTTGCATAAATTTTAAAAACAATGTTAAAAACATCATTAATATGATTCTCTTTAGTGAGAGCTTCTTGCTCCACATCTACCTTCTTTTCAACTGCATGGATGTTTTCTTCCACTGTTATGTTGTTAGTGGATATTCTCATCAAAAACTCTTCAATCACTTTATCCTCTTCTTGATCATCAATTGTTGCTAGATCAATTTGGTGAAGTTGAAATTGTCAACATAATATTCATCCACACTATGGTGGGATATTTTAGCATCCATGTGCTCATTGTCAATTTTATTGACAATTTCAACTTCACCAAATTCATCAGCTACGGTTGGATTCACCAAATCACATATAACTTGATAGACGTCATCCACATTTGTCTCATCACAGTGGGACTCACCATCATTTGTATCATCCACATTACAGTGGAGTCCTTGATCATTTAGTTTCTCTTTCTCTGTTTATACTTCTCTCTCTGCAATCTTTGTTGCATCTTCTTCATCCATATGCATGCTCACATAATGTGTTTCAATTTTATTGTCTTAACAACCATCATCCACTTTTGAGTTGGGTTCTCCAAGCTCTATTTCCTCTCAGAGTCTTTCTCATCTACTCTCATATATGCGCCTAACTTCTTTCCTTGCGACATAACTTGTTGTTTCATGTCACTCCCCCCTTGCACCAAATTCTTCTTCATCATTTGCTAGACTTCTCAGTTCCTTGGTTGTGGCCTGAACCTTTCTAAACATGACAAAAATATATGCCTCTTATTTCTTATTCATTTTATTAGACTTCTTCAATCGTGCTTTACGACCCATGACTGTTGTCATTCCTTTTCTTATAGCTTATTTTCTCACCCCCCAAAAAATATAATTTTCAATATGTGCCCCTGTAAAGCACAATCGTCACCCAAAAAGTTATCAGGATTGACAAAATGCCAAAATAGTTTTGTAGACTAACAGACCGTTTCAAATCATTTATGATTCAAAACCCTTTATAACTCCTTATAAAAACTTCATAAAATAAATTTTATAAAGCTCCTTTATCATTTATGAACCCCTTCTAAAATATATTTTCCTTATATTAAACCTTTTTTATAAGAAAACTAATGCCCCTTAGATTTTTCACAAAAAAAAATTTTTTTTAACACCACGTGCTTTTAAAATTGTATCTCCATAATCTTGTGGGGTTCATGAATACCTTACTAATGCATGAACATTAAACAAAACCTTCCAACATTAAAAAATTAACTTGGGTTGCAGTGGTTAGGGCTACGACATTTTTCTCTACGTTTGATTGTCACTTGACTTTCAACAAATACTAAACATTATTAAACTTTTTGTGGATAGATTATGGTGGATAGTAGACACAATTTTTCACAATATGGTGGCCCTGCTAGCCAATAGCAATTGTTGGCCACTATTCCAATGATATCTCCCCTTACGAATTCACGGCTCATGAATAACCCAAAAAATAATAAATTGTGCTATTCTAGCAGACTACGGCTGCACCTCTTGAATACGATGGTTCTTTTCTTTGTTAATGTTGCTTGTCTTATGATGCACTATGAGCTAGTACCATTGTTACACAACAATTTATCACTGTCCCTGTACTCCCTATTCCTTGATCCTGGAGAACCTCTACACTGAACCCCACATGCATTCCCTTCATGAAGAAACTCCCATTGTGTGCCTCTTCATGAGAAAATCAATTCCCTTTCATGCCATTTCCTCTGAAACTTTTGTTTTTCCTAGTTTACAAGACCAATGCTAATGACCTTTGTCTCCCCCATGCCTATGTGTAGAGATTAGTACTATCCCTAGCACTGACCGGAGTGACTGAGCTGTGTTCCAAACGCGTCGGTTCTATTATGGAAAGTTTTTTAAATTAGGAGCCAAAGCTTCCAACTCTAGAATCTTCGTAATAGATGTCCAGTAAACAGTTTGGCAAAATGGGGTCGAGGATGTCAGTTTGGGCTCCTTTCCCTTATAATGATGGAACTACCTCAAGGGATAACACCTTCTCGCATTAGAAGAGGATCCATCTCCCATCCATTCATCCTATATAAACCTCCCTTCTTCCCAAGCACAAGCTAGTGTTAATGTTGGTGTGCTAGTGCTATTTTGGTTTGGAGTGAATAGTAAGCCATTCATAATTGTAGCTATCTAGCTATGTGAGGGAGGTGTGATTTGGTTTGGAGTGAAACCTGAAGGGAAGAGCCTTAAAACTATTATGGATTGAGGCCATCATGGAATGCTAGCAGAAGTGTGTGGGAACCTGGTCTTGTCAGAGGAGGACTGCAACGTCAAAACAATGGTTGTAATCTCTCTTTGATATTAATATATGCAACTATTGATTGATTTCCTACATGTTTTGTCATCTTACATACTCATGGCTTAATGTTTCTTGACTTGTTAAGTAGCTTGAATTACAATTTTTCTATTATCACGGTTGTTGTTTGTTGTCGTTTACTTGTTTCAGGTGCTTGAAGAAGGAAGCGAGAGATAGTTGGAGCAAACAGGCAAGGACATCATCAAACGGGATATGGGTACTAAGAGGTAGGCCCTCTTAATTGGTTCTAACCTAAGGAAATATTCCATAGAATGTATCTATTATGGCTAGACCCATCATCGGGCTAGAGTAATTTTTTTGTGTCTGCACTTATAATTTTACTTCACCACAAATTGGTGAATCCAATGGGGAACCAATCCTTTTATTTGTCTTGGATTTCATGATTTTGTGAGAAGTTTTCTATTTCAACATTTTCCCTTTGGTTTTGTTTCTTTTCCCCTGCTTATCATCCTGAGTTTCAAATTCATACTAGCAGATATGGTCCTTGCTTTTAAAAAAATATATTTTTTTCATAACTTCCTCAATCATTGCACTTAATCCACTAATAGTCACACCAATCAACACGATATGTCGAGGAACAGTCACCATGACTAGCCTTTGGCTCTTGTTTTCAATTAGACAGTTGTGCCTATGGCTGTAAGTGAATATTAGGGTTTCACCCCAATCTTGGCTAGTGTTTTCTACTCTTATGATTTTGATCCTGTAATCCCTTTAAACCATTTTCTCCCTTACTATAAAGCTACTTTTCTTTTGGTTTTGTTTGCTTATTGTCTTATCATCCTTCTGCTTGATTGCTTGAGTCATTGGGTGCTCAGAGACACTAGGGCATCTAGTTTATCGTCCATTCAGCTGTTTGTGAACTCATTAAGTCAAGTTGTAGGTGTACTTACTCCTTCCATTTCGTTTTTAGTTCTTTTACGACTTTGACCTCTATTACACAAGTTTGAAAAGTTTTCGTTTGCTTGTCTAAACATTTCTTCTCCGACATGGATTATGTTGCTTGTCTTATTGTTGGTAAAGTAGATGTTTTAGTTATCTGAATGGGCTTCTATTTTCATGTTTTCATCTACTTGAAGAGTTTCTTGTCTCGAAAACTTTTTCATCAAAGAATTGTATACGAAAAGTTTATTTTGTTGTTTCATGAAAAATTGTGAAATTCTAGTTTGTTGCATCATTGTGCTACAATATCTTGCATCATTAAAAGACTAGAATTGCATTGACATTTGGAAAAGGAAAGGAACTTCTTGGCTTTTGAAAGGATTGTTAGATATATGCTTGTTAGAAAATTAGGAATTCGAATGCATTTTCCATTAGTTTATTTTTCGAAAAGTAAGGTAGTGAAAGATCATTTTGTTTTCAGTTGCTTGTTTGTTTTCATTTGATTGAGTAGTTTCTACCCTCTCTAGTGTAGACATTTCATTGAATTGAAAGGGTCCTATCTCATTTAGTTGCATTTAAGGTTTTTTCGAGTCGCATCACTAAGACCTAAAAAATTGAAACATAGCTCAAGATAAACTTTAAAATGAATTCAATTAACTAAGGCACATTTGACATTTAACGATCATATCTAGAAAGTATAGGCTAGAGACATGTTCTGACATCTTTAAAAAATAGTAGCTATTGTTAGCTTTGGAATTAGACAATGATAGTATAGATTTGTGCTCCCTATACCGTCGAGTATATAACAAGAGACCCCTCTAGGCTATAATCATTTATCCTTAGGAAGTCGAGTCAACCACCTTGCAAACGTGATACACTGAGCACAGCATTTGGGGAGATTGCCTGCTCGTACTTCTCGGTTCACCGGGAGGTATTTGACAATTCACAGTTTCCTGGTAATCTTGTTTACTTAGATCATCCAGAGTAGTCAGTTGATTTTTTTGACTCATTAAAATTAAAATATCATTAGAGCACTTGTCCTTTTGAGCTCGTTTCCAATCGAAAGCGATAGAGTCATATTTGTTTCTTTCTTGACTCTTACAAAATGAAAGACCACCAATCTTTTATGCATCTTAATAATTGATTGCCCACGATTCGAAAAAAACCCCGTTGGTCTTTTTTTGAGACCAAATCATGAGCTTCCCTTAAAGAAAATTTTAAAGCCTTGAAGTTAGTTTTTCAATTGACTAAGACAAGGTCATTGTGGCTGAACCATTTGGTTCATGCAGTTCCTCTTCCTCTCCTCCGTCTGAAAGATTGTCTAAGGAGCCATTTCCTAAGTTACCAGAGTCATTTGAGGACCAAGGTGTTGAACTCAAAATTGTTCTAAGTATTCAACCTTTGTCATCTTGTCTCTTCCTACTTTCAATATTGGGTCATCTAGTGATCTTGGCCCAAAATCTCTGGACAATCCCATTCAAACTCTTGAGGACTCACTGACCACTAACAGTTAGCTTGGACTAGTTATTTATCCTCTAAATCCTTTCTTTGACCCATTTCTGATATCACCATAGCATCCTTACAGTTCATATGACCAACCGGGTCTTCCATTGGAACTATCCCCTCGTACTCATTTGGCCATTTGTCGTCACTTATTTCCAGACATGGAACTCGAAGGTAATGCTCCAATCACCTCTCTGGAAGAGTCTGAAGTTTCTACTCCACAAACTATTGAGGAGGAAGATCTGCCTTTTCCTCTTGAGGTTTCCCCCTATTCAAGGGGTAAGCCCATGATTTTGGCACCGAACTATGTGTCTTTGGCACAATTGGTTTCAGCCACACCTAATGCATCATCACTTTACCATAACCATGTTTGGGCATCAGGTGCCATGCCTATGTCAGGCCCGTTCATTGTTAACATGACTTCCCATCAAGTTGTTACCTTAGTCCCACTGCAACCCACCGTTCTGAATACCCTTGTATCATCAATCCTATTTACCTGTCAGGTATAACCGACAGTTTCGCAAAATGTCTCTATCAATTCCTCCATCCCTCTAGTTAGTGGCCAGGCTGTGCCACCACCTGGGGCGCAAAACCCTAATGTTTCTATGGTGTCAGGTGCCACCAATGTGAGTGGCTCACAATCTCACATGCATGGTATGAACCAAATGTCTTCCAGTATTATTCACAACCCTGCTAACCCTACTGGATTAAGCAATGTCCTGTACCAACAGGTTCAAAATATCATTGGTCTCTCTGGATCGAGCAATGTTCAGTATCAGCACCCCTATGTGACTTAGGTCCAATACCAAACTCCTTACATTCAAGATGGTTCTCAAGGAATGGTTAATCAACGTTACACCCTCCAATCTAGGCAGTACATTCAACCTCGCTATGACCAGATTGAGTTTGGAAATTTCCCGGGCACTTTTCAACTACCCTTGCAATAGTAAGGACAACCTCTACAACTATAAGGGCAGCCTTTGTTACCACAAGGGCAACCTTTTATGCAACAAGGGCTCTCCGCACAATCGCAAGGGAAAATGATCCCGGAGCAAGGTCAACTGCAATAACCGCAAGGTTAACCCTCACAATAGTTACAGAAAACCATGAAGTAGCAGATGTAATATGCTCTGCACACCTCCCAACCCATGTCCTCACAGGGCCAACCTCTACAGCCTCAGGAACAAATTTTTCAACTACAAGGTTAACCCTTGCAACAACAAAACCAACCAAGGTAGAACCAACCCTTATATACATATCAACAGGGTCAACCCCTATAAGGGTAGGGTCAAGGTCAAATCTTGCAGCAGCAGGCTCAAAATCCTAATGTCCTAGCTCAACAGGTCTAGAATACTATCTTCCAAGGGCATTAGGTACAAAACCCTAAGGCCTTAGGTCACCATGTTCAAAATCCTTTTGGTCAAGGGAAACAGGTACAAAATCCCTATGTCCAAGGGAAACAAGTGTATCAACCTTATGCCCAAGGACAACAAGTAAAAAATCCTCTTGTTCAGGGGCAACAGGCTCATCACCTGTATGTTCAAGGACAACAGGTGCAATATCCGTATGTCCAAGGTCAACAGGCTCAACAGCCTTTTAACCCATACGTTTCTTATTAGCATCCTATGGTCAGACAATTCCAAGGTATTCAAGGTCAAAATCCCCCCTATCGTCAAGGTAATCCACAATGGGCTAGCCTCAAATACCATATGGCCAAAATCCCCCACTGCGGGACCAAAATCAGTACCAGCAAGGATGGGCTCCTCCGTTCGGACCCGCTTATTGACCTCCCATGCCCTTTAACACTCAATTGCCATTCTTGGCTACACTCGAGTTGCCAAATGTATCCCACCTTACAAATGATCTAATCCTTCATTCGCCATAATAGCCTCTGATGCCATCAAAGATACCAAGCAATTGTCTAAAGTTCTATGGGAAAGCTAAAGAAGATCCTCAAGCCCATGTGATGACATATCACCTCTGGTGCTCGTCGAGCTCATACGTTGTTGATTCCATTTGTCTCTGTCTTTTCCAACAAACCCTCACGGGCATTGCAGCTAAGTGGTACATTGAGCTGCCTTGAAGTACTTACCCTGACTTTAACTCTTTAGCCATGGCTTTCCTCATGCATTTTCAGTTGCCGGTTCGCTATGAAACTGACACCTATTTGCTCACATCACTTAAGAAAGATATTGCGACACACATCTCTAAACACATCCATTAATGGAGATGTTGACGTCGCGTGATAAAATTTGAGATTGTTGATCAAATGCTCACTGAATGGTTCACCAAATCATTCATAGCCCCAATTGCTCACGATATAGCTATGGGTGAATGTGTTACTAAAGATCAAGCCATTTCTCACGCCTAGTACTTAAGATCTAGTTTACTCTTAGTCTGGCACTTTGTATGAGTTATTACCCAATGCTCCATGGCCATCATTCAATCTCGTGACATCAAAGTCACAAGTTGTACCTCCCATTGATGGAGTTATTGGTCCAGTATCCTAGACCCCTACTAAAACTTCTTCCAAACAGAAGTTAGTCTCAAATACTGTTCCTAATAGTTAGTTCCAAAATTCAACTAGCCCTGGTAAAACCTCAAAGGTCCACATTGTCCAGTCTACCACAATAGACAAATACTGAAATCAAGGAAGAAATGCAAATGAAAGGGTAATGTCGATGCCCCGAAGCAGGGTCCTCCCAGATCGTTTGCTAGAAAATATTCGCAATGGAAACCTAAGTATCCTTGCTTCATTTGCAAGGAAGATCACTACACTAAGGATTTTCTGTGATGATCCAAAGTTAGCTGCTTGCTCAAAGGGACCCCCACTATCCTCAAACAACCATTTCCGTCTCAGCAAACCGAAATGGTAGACCAAACCCAATCTTCTTCCTTCGGATCTCAAGTGTTCATGATGAGTACGCCTATTAACATGGCTACTAGATCGAAATATTATCAAACGCCTACTTCAACAACTAGGAAGGAGAAAGAAGCCACACCTTCTTCTTCTGCCCTGAGTTCTAGCCCTCTTCATATTGAGTGCCCTAACCCTGACTCCACTATATGGCCACCCTCTCGAGGTGTGTTCTGTAAATCCTCATATAATCCCAATGCCCAAGCCACTCAGCACTATAATATTTCTGGTGATTTGGCTTAGGAACCATCAGTTGTGTCGACCTTTGAGGTGCTCTAAAGATGCCCATCACAGCGGAAATATTTGCTGTCAGCTATCGAGTGCATCAATCCCACCAATTCCAATTTGATATGTTTTGATCTAGAGAACCATGTTCCCTATCTTCCTCATTAGGTTTTCTTTCTTATTCAAGTAATCATCAATTAGAATACCATCCATCGGACTGTTATCGATGAAGGTGCCTCCACCTACATCATGTCAACCGCATGCTGGAAGTTTATTAGTTCTCCTGCTTTTAACCAATCTTCGAATGCCCTGGAAGCTTTGGATGGGCGTGATTCGCAACCCTTAGGTTTCTTAATTAACCTTGCCATCACTCTAGAAGGTAAGATAGTACAATTCAAGGTAGAAATTATTGACGCCAATCTCAATTATAATCTTCTACTCGACCACAGCTAGATCCATGCCATGCATGTCGTGGCCTCTTCTTTATTTCACGTGATTCTTTTTCCCCATCAAGAGAAGATTGTCAGTGTCGACCAAGTATCTTTCTTTTCCTCTTCCTCCTCAGATGGCAATTTTCTATACATAAAGCACACTCGTGCTCCCTATGAGAGTGTGGAGGTAAGTCTTTTCAAAGATTCTTCCTTAATGGGAATTTTTCCACTCCCAACTCCTCACATTGCCTCTGTCAACATGATCTTGGTCAAATCTAATCCTTGGGTCATACCTTCACCAGATCTTGTTGATACCTAGGGCAAGGTTACGCCACATAGTCCCGCCGAAGTCAATAACGTTGAAATTGTTTCAGCGTCAAGTTTTGCATCCTCTGATTCTTTTATGTCGAACACCTCTCTCGATACGTACTCTCAATCCCCGTGGCTTGGTGCTTTAGAATCACTTGATCCCTTAGCCGAGACCTTCCTTGTTGATGAAGGTATCATGGAATTCATGTCTCTCGAGGAACCACCTTAGATCGATACTTATCATCGCTCCTCATTCCTACCCTGTTCAATAGTCATGTCTACCTTTTTCGAAGAGTTTTCTTCTCCATTGTCTATTGATGTGTTAGTTTATCCTGACATGATGAAGATATTTCAACTGGGGGCACCTTTATCCCTTCATGGATTCAGGACTTTTCACCCTCCCCGCATTTTTACTGATTTCCCATTATTGCAATGCGGTTTCCATCTGACTCGTAACACTCCCCCACCCAAGGGGCATCGGGGAAAATCCTTATATAAGTTCTACTCCATTATTTGGCCTAGTCGATGCTTACTTGTCATGACAAAAGTAAAACTCTGGTGTCCTTTTGTGTTGATTGATTACCCGAGTCCCAACATGGACTCCCACCTCAAGAAGTACTATGCTTAGGTCATCTTGCATGGTTACTTATGTACATTAGTGTGTCATTAATTTTTGTGTAGTGTGGTAGTTTTCAAACAACTTTCCTGTTTACTATGAACTTCTTGCTTTGCAGATGTCTACGACTGCACACATTGGTTTCGCTGATGGTGCTTTATGTAGTACCCGAAACTTATCATCTGTGGCATGGGCTATTTATAACCCTAATGATGAGTTGATTGACCTTCAAGGTATCTATCTAGGTTACACAACTAACAACATTGTTGAATATAGTGCGGTCATCGAACTATTGTTAGAAGCCATTGCTCTTGACATTAGAGAGTTGGTTGTCAACTAGATTTACAGCTTGTCGTCCTTCAACTCAACGAGGAATATTCCATCAAAAACCCTCAAATATTGACGATGTATCTCTGTATCCATCTATTGGAAAGACATTTTGATTAGTTGCATATCATCATATTCATAGATGCACGAATACATTGACAGATGAATTAGCTAATTATTTGTTGGATAGACATTTACGATACATGTGAAAAGATAAAACAAACCATTTGTACCATAGTAGACAAAAAAATACAACATATGTATATATGGTGATCATGTTTGATACATCAGAACCCCAAAAAATATGTGTGTCCAAAATAACATTGGCGGCTCGCAGGCCTCATATATCCATGGCACACAAGCCTAAAAAAATGTAAGTGTTGGAATAGGAACCATTTAGCATGGTGATCGTGGTAGCATGATATGGCTCGTACAATACAAGTCAGCAACCATCAGATCCAATCCGAGACTCCCGCCATGTGTCTCTTGTACTGACGAGGAATGTCTCCTACCTAACCATACTCCAAGATGCCACAAGTCAACCCCTCAAGGTTCCTCATGATCTCCTCCTCGTTGTCTCTCCCTTCTTAATAAGGAGTGACATCATCAATAGGACAGGGGATGAGCCTGGCTATTGGGGACATCCCAACAGGCCTCTCTTGTCCAATGTCTGCATTAACAAGAGAAATGTTACAAGCACATATATACCAAAAAACAATTAAAAAATCTCAAAATTAAAAAATTGATTTTTTACCTTCATCATCGAAATCCACTCCATCTCGTAAGGGCATATCTGGATCTCCACGGAAGTCGGTCCCACTGTATGGCCAGTCCTCCATGACGATTTTCTATTGTCATATTCATGAAAAGAATGCAGGTTGGTATGACATGTGCCGACCCTCAGTGATTCTAGGCATCAAACGACTCCAATGAGCCATCCGCGACATTAGGATCCCACCCTAACCCCCTTATTTATGTAGTGGGACCACGTCATAGTCAAGAGTCAATAAAGCCCATATTAATAATTGTAAGTGGTTAATCCGCAATTAATAACGGAACCACAGTTAGTTGTAAATGGGTCGTAGTATTAGATAGATGGTATTAATAATACCACGGTATTGGCCCATGGTATTGCATGTATGAGTCATATATAAAGGATAGGGACTCCCTGCGAGGAGCATCGTGTCTTATTTTGTAATCGAGCTCTGCTCTATTGGAGGTTGCCCCCTCGAAGAGGCAAGTGAACATTACTCTCTGAATAATAAAATCATTGCTATTCTGTGTTCTCGGTATCTTTTCTTCGCATATTCTGTGTTCTGGATATCTTTTCTTCACATATTCTATATTTGGGTATCATTTGCAGGTTAAGAGCATAACAAGTGTTATCAGAGCACTTTCCAGGGCCGGTGGGATCTCCATTTCATAGCAATTTTTTTTTTTTGGCTAGAGACGTGTTCTGGTGTCTTTAAACCACGATATCTGTTGTTGAGCGCATAAATCTGCGGATTTTGGGAGGCATGCATGCAGGAAATACAAGAGGTGGTCACGTCTGTTGGACTCCCTTGTAACCCTTGTGGGTACCCCTTCGAGTAGTAGCGCATTAGACAAAACCACGCATGGACTGTCTTCCACGTACCCTCTGGGTATATCGGAAGCCCCCTAGGCTCATTTAAAACCTTGCCATAGATAAACCGTCGGCCGTCCCGTGGCTACAGTACACCGAGAATAGCACTCAGAGAGATTACTCACCCGTATGATAGGGTAGTCGGGTTGTATGGATAAGGGTACGGTTGATCCTCCTTAGTTAGAGCCCTGAAACATTAGGTCGAGTACTACTACTAGACCCTTATGTATATTCTGATCTGTAGCACCTGACACTCCTCAAGACCCTACTTCCCTTTTCTATCATCATCTCTTCCAGATCCACTTGTGCAAATGAGTGCAGTAGCAGCAGACATCTGTCCCAATCAGCCATTCCGATCTATTAGATCCATCAGATCCGTCGAAGCAGTCAGTTCCGCCACCCAGCGCTATCAGATCTACCATTCAGATCTCTCATATCCACCAGATCAAAGTCGTTGTGAAGGGTTCGTATACTGGGGTATAATTTTCACAAGATTTTTGGCCGCATTGACATTTTGAGAATTTGGCCACTACAGTATTGATAAGGGAGGAGTAAAACTTCGTTAGGAGTTTTAAGAAGAAAAAAAAAAATATGAGAATCAGGACGACGAGCTGAGCACGGTGGTACCATTCACTTCTTACTGAATTTTTTTAGGCGGTCCCACTTTTCAAAAAATTCGGTTGGTGTATGGTAGCAACTAGAGCTCAAGCGATGGCCAATGAAAGGATGGACAAACTTGAAGAATCAGTGCATAACCGCAACCTTCAGGTTACCAAACTACTTAGAATGGTCAACAAAATAGTCCCGAAGGGCAAGGAGCACGCCCACGAGGAGGAGTATAATGGCCATGAACACAATGAGGGTGAGTCTAGCCACTCTCCTCACGCCTAGCACACCCACCCACAACCCAGTCAGTGACCTCCCAAGTTGGATATGCATAAATTTGACGGTTTTCACCCGTCGGCATGGATAGCACAAATGGAGCAATATTTCAAACTAAATCACATATACGATGATGAGACTCAGCTTATGTTGGGGAGCATGTACTTGGACAATGAAAGGTGGCAATGGTGGGAATGGCAGCAACGTTGCACTAGAACTTTTAGGACTTGGCCCAAATTCACCAAAGCTCTTCAAGACCTCTTTGACCAGGAATCATCTTTTTTGAGTCGTCTTACTAAGCTCCGACAGATTGGTACAGTGGGTGAATATATTACAGCTTTTGAAGCCTTAGCCTTCCGTACTTGGGGTCTCTCAAATGGGTTCTACACGGAATGTTTTACCAGTGGTCTTAAAGAAGCTATCAAAGCCCAAGTCCTACTGCACCACCCTCCCACATGGACGGAGGCTTGCAAGGTAGCTTGTAACGTTGAAATTGCATTAGCAGCCCAATACAGTCGCCCAAATTTCTCCGCTAAAGGTCGGCCCCCACAGGCTCACAACACGACTCAAACACTTAAAGTCCAAAAGGTGTCACCTGCGGAGATGGCCGAAAGGAGAAAGCAAGGCCTATGTTACTACTGTGATGAAAAATACTCCCCAGGGCATAAATGCAAGGAGCCCATTTTTTTTCAAATTGATGCCACTGACTACAAATCAACAGAGGAAGAGCCACCACTGGAGGAACATGAGCCGCTTGAAGAAGACAACCAACAGGACAATGTCTCTGACAAACCAGTCATTTCGTTGCATGCTTTGGCAGGGATTTCTTCCCCTCAAACTCTCAAAATTAGAGGTTTTATTAAACATCGCCCAGTATTAGTCTTGATTGATAGTGGAAGTACACATAATTTCATTCATCAAAAAGTCGCAGAAGCAGTGCATTGTTTTGTACGAGCAGTTTCTAACTTCCAAGTTCAAATTGCGGATGGAGGCACAATGAAATGTGAAGGCCGCTGTGAAAATGTCAAACTTAAAATGGGGGATTATCAGTTGAAAACCCACATGTTTGCCATACACATGGGGGGTTGCAACATTGTCCTGGGAGCTGACTGGCTCCGCACTCTTGGGCCAATCACAATGGATTTCCAGGAGTTATATATGAGTTTCAAGCAGAACAACTACACACATACCCTCTGTGGACTTCAGGTGCGAGCCCCCTCTATCACAAGCTCGCATAGGATGGAAAAATTATTAAAAAAGGGCAATCATGGAGTTGTAGCTCAATTTAATTCCATCCAGGCAGTCGAAACCAAGCCACCGCCAATTCAACCTGAGATGCAACAGATTTTAAATAACCATCTATCGGCCTTTAACAAGCCTCAGGGGCTTCCACCCTCGCGAGGGGAACATGATCATAGCATCACGTTGGTTCCAGGGGCCCAACCCCCAAATGTGCGCCCATATAGATATCCGTTCACCCAAATGAATGAAATAGAAAAAATCATCAAGGAACTTTTGGAAGCCGATGTCATTCGTCCCAGCATTAGTCCTTATTCATCCCCAGTGGTCATGGTGCTCAAGAAAGATGGGGAGTGGCGGATGTGTCTACTTCAGGCCCTCAAAAGTTGACAGTCAAAGATAAATTCCCCTTCCCGGTGGTGATGATTGCGGATGACACTCAATGGGGCTCAATTTTCACGAAGCTGGATCTTCGCTCAGGCTACCACCAAATTCGCATGAAGGAAGTCGACATCCCCAAGACTGCTTTCAGAACTCATGAAGGCCACTATGAATTCCTCGTCATGCCATTTGGTCTTTGTAATGCCCCCTCTACTTTTCAGAGCCTTATGAACCACATTCTCAAACCATATCTCAGGAAATTTGTGCTTGCCTTCTTGATGACATCCTCATCTATAGTTGCACTTGGGCCGCACATCTTCAGCATGTAGATCTACTCTTGCAACTGCTCCGCAAGCATAAATTATTTGTCAAGATGTCCAAGTGCTCGTTTGGCATGGCAGAAGTAGAGTATTTGGGCCATATTGTGGGGCGTGAACGTGTCAAGGTGGACCCCAAAAAGATCCAAGCAATGCAGGAATGGTCTCAACCTAAGACCTTGAAGAGCTTGCAAGGATTTTTGGGTCTCACAGGGTACTATTGTAAATTTGTCCGCAACTATGGTCGCATAGCGAAGCCCCTCACCCAAATCCTAAAGAAAAATTCATTCTTCTGGAATGAGGAAGCACAACAGGCCTTTACAGCTCTAAAAAATGCCATGTGTTCCACTCCAGTTTTAGCACTACCTGACTTCACCAAATCTTTTGTCATTAAATGTGATGCTTCGGGTACAGGTATTGGGGTGGTCTAAATGCAGGAAGGGCGACTGTTGGCCTTCACAAGCCAACAACTCAGTGGGAGGAATCTGGGCCAATCTACCTACGAGAAGGAAATGATGGCCATCTTACATGCAGTCGACACCTGACGACCTTACTTATTGGGGCGACGTTTCCAAATCCGCACAGATCATCACAGTCTTAAATATTTTTTACAACAACGCCTGTCCTCCCCACAACAAAATAAATGGCTAGCCAAAATGTTGGGATATGATTATTAGATCATTTACAAGAAAGGGAAAGACAATAGTGTAGCAGATGCATTATCTTGCCAATTTGAGGAGGAAAGTACCCTGC
>APFE031678318.1:282897-360291 GCA_000404065.3 Pinus taeda | reverse complement strand
TAAATTAATTATAAAATTATTATAGCTTTTAGGACTCATTTTAATTTTTAATTTAAGATAGTTATACCTTGGGTCTTATCTAACTAGCCATTTCCCAGTCAAAGTTAGCCATTAGTCTATATAGTCGTTGCTTGGTCAAAGATTATAACAGTTGGATGCTCTGCTCTGAGTATTTAACATGCATGCGGGATTTGATTCTTCAACTTGTCTTGATGATGAACCACACTAGTGGGTTCGAAATGCGTCGACAAATGAAATTTCATGTGATTTACGCCGAAAAATCTCTCATAAAATTGATATGGATCATAGAAGCCTCAATTCAACAATGTTTGTTAAGTTTTCACCACTGGTTATTGTACATACTACAAAATGTTTTGTTATAAAGCTCCATAGGAAGTGTGTTTTTTTTAGTGGTTTGCTGGTTATAGTTGTCATATAACACCGAGGATAGTGTTCCCCTAAGGGGGAGGAGTTTATAACAACCCCAGGTTAATGTTCATGTAATAAAGTATAGTAAAGGAAAAATAAGGACAAGGTCATGGGACACATTCCAAGATGAATGGTGGGGAAAGCATCACATTGAGGGTCGCTTATGGTTTATTTACGGATATGGAAATTGGCAAAGGCAATAGTAAAGGTAAAGATGCAATAATTGGCATTTAATCATGAAATTAAAGGGAAATATCTGAAAACAAAGGTGAAGGGAAATAAATTTGCATGCTAAGGAAATTAGAGGAAAAATGAAGGAAAATGAAGAAACGTATACATCAATGATACAAAGGCACCTGAGAATTAGTGCACATTTTTTTCCCATATTTGGAGTAGGTGTAACAAAGGAAAGAGAACAAGCACTTGGAAAAGAAAGAAAAGGAAGGAAAAGGACATGAAAAGGAAATCAAGGATAAGGTTGGATCAACAATTTCAACAAGACTTTGCAAGTAATAGGTTGCTTGTGTGATTTCCTAGCCGAGGTGTAAATTCATGGTACATGCATTTATTTATTTGGTTAATTTTCTATCATTGACATGGTTTTTTCTTGGTTTGACAGTGGTTTCAGTCTTACTTTGCCATTTCATGGATATCTTTGGTGTGATGGCGTTCATTCTTGGTTGAGCTTTGGATTTCCAGAAGGTTTTGGAACCAAGTGACATGGTTTTAAGAAATTTCCAAAGGGTTTGGGGTTGAGATGGTTTTCTCTACGAAGCCCTCAACAGGTGGGTGAAGATAGGAAAATTCCTCGAGGTATGGTGAAGATACTCTAAGGCATCTAAGCTTAGTTTGGCTTTGTCGTATTGGGATTGGTTTAGGTGAGATCACGATAGATTGAGGGTGGAGGTGCTTTAACCTTTGGATACCCTATTTGATTTTGTCTTGGTTTATCCCATGAGATCCCACATCCATGCTTGGAATATGGCATGAGGATGATTGGTTGAAATAAAGATTTGGTTCAACCCAATCTATGATCAAGTGGTACATGAAAGTCCCTGGTTTCGTTGCATTTTGCATATGTTAATAAGAGATTTTCCTATTTTGATCGATGAGCGCTTGTACTTGTTATTATGTGGATTATATGGTTGTTTTTTCATATCTTCTCGTTATAAGCTAGTTATAAGAATGGTTCTATGATGTGATGTAGCTATGGCTCTTGTTCATGATTTGATAAGTATTTGAATGGTTAATGAGTGGATGGACTAACAAGTGTTGTTGCAACTAATTGAGAGGGAATTAGACGTTCTTGATGATTCTTGGATGAAATTCAAAGATTTATAATAAGATATCTATTCATAATCTGTAGCTTGCGTTTTACCATATGTTTGATGAATTTTCTAATGTGTACTAGGAAATCTAGGGCAATTTTTGGCCTCAAATTTGAATATTTGGAATTTTCATCATGTTAATTATGATTCTATAAAGTTACAGGAAGTTGATTTGTAAACTATCATGGATATTCCACTGGAAAGTTTGTCATAACATATATGATAATATTATATTAAAAATACGAGATTCTACACTATTACAATTTTATTTAATTTCTAGATCTGTAAAATTAAATGTAATTAGTGAATTCATGTAAACAGAAATAAATTAGAAAAGTAGAGAACAACATAATAATATCACAAACACATAATACTCAAGATATTCTCTCATGAAACCTCTTTCAGGAGAAAACCCAGCTAGAAGGTGATGCTGCTTCACTCTCTTTCTCTGTCTGGAAATATGGCTGCAGATACAAAGAAGTAATGTATGTAGCCCATGTGTTACTACAATGCACATATCCTCTTTGTGTGCTCTACCTCCTATCTCTCTTGGCTATCTTTGCTCAACTATGGACCAAAATTCTCTTGAAAGAATAGAATGGCTCTTCCTCCTAGTGGCCGAGTTATAACACAACCCGATAGCCTACTAGTAGTTAAGTTTGACTATATCAACTCTTAACTAGAGTTACAAAATAGACTCTTCTAGAGTATTTTAGATCACAAACACATGTCTAGCCCAATTTCCATGAATAATGGGGGTTGACGCGGCATCCTCCCGAACTATAGGTGTGAAAATAGGAAGGTCAACGTTTGAGTGGCATAACTTTTGCATACGAACTCCGATTCACATGATTCTTGTATCGTTGGAAATATTTCTATGTGTGGAATAGCATGAAAAGTTGTGGCTCTTGAGAAACAATTTTTTATCCCCAAAAAGTGTTGTTTGATGCCTCAAATCACTCCCGAAAGTTTTTGGATCCCATTTTGCCAAACTGTGTCGCACAAGTAAAAATGGTTTCTTGGGCTGATTCCTCCACTTTTTCCACTCCAAATGCATAAAGATGGATGAAAATCAATATAATGATCTAATATGGATCACACCTCCCCATGTTGGGAGGCTTTTGGTGCCCAAAATATTTTACTAAATGAGGTGAGGAAATTTTTCCTCCACCTTCTCTCTCGTGTACCATTTAACTTTGCTTGAAAGTGGTCCCTTCAACCCAATTTGACAAAGGTCTTGTTTCCCTTATCTTGTAGTTCTGGACCTCTTCTGCAAAACTGTATGTTTTTTCAACTCTTCCTGAGCATCTGGTGACAAATCCTCCATAGAAGGTATGACCTGTTCCTCTTCCTGATCTAGCATGGAAGGCTCATATAGTTTCAAATTATCCACATTTACAATTGAGTAAATGCACATATATGGTGGTAAACTAAGTCGATAAGCATTATCACCCACCTTTTCCAGTAATATATGAAAGCCTTGATTTTATTATTAGGCCCCTGCAACCTCTCCTTGTTCAACTGTATCTAGACTTTGTCTCCCACATTGAATGATTTGTTTGTTTTGAGTTGATCATGTCTAGCCTTATACTTCTCCTAAGATGTCTGCAGTGTTTCATATATCTATATATGGATCTGCCTTATCTTATCTATAAATTATTCAACACTCAAAGCATCTCCTGTAAGGTCTTCCTTCACACCTCCTTGCTTACCATATGCAATATCCAAAGGTGAAGGTGGAGAATACCCAAAACAAGTTTTGAATGGGCACTTTCCTGTAGAAGTGTGGACTGCTCTATTATAAAAATGTTGTATATATACCAGATTTTCATCCCAAGTCCTCAAATACTTCTAGTTGTAACCCCTAAGAAGTTTTAGCAAAGTCCCGTTGACTACTTCTATCTGCCCATTTGTTTGTTGATGGAATGTTCTAGATTTCTTCAACTTCGTGTCCATCTTCTCCCATAATGTAGTCCAAAATGCATTGAGAAATCTTGTATCGTTGTTCAAAATGATGCTTCTTGGTATCCCAAAGTGTACCCATACCTGTCCAAAGAATAAGTTTGTTGCTTCTTGTCCTCCAGTGGTCTTATTATAGGGAATCAAAACACACATTTTGATGAACATGTCAACTAGCACAAACAGGTAGTCATGTCCCTTCTTAGTTTCCGGTAAACCTCTCACAAAGTCCATGGAAATTATTTCCCAAGGATGAGTAGGTATAGGTAAGGGATGATGCATACCCTATTTCCTATTGATATGATTACTCGTACAACAAAGCATACATCCTCTTTTGAACCTAGCTACTTGTTCTTATATCTTGGGCCAATACATATACCTCTGCAAGTTAGTCATGGTCTTCCGTACACCAAAATTCTTGCAACCTTGGAGGTGTGAGCCTCTCTAATCAGCTGCAAGTGCTAACCTTTAGGAACACATTGCTTTTCTAGCCTATAGAGTAACCCATCCTAGAGATGGTAGTCAATGGTGTTGTCACCATCGTGCACATGAATCTGACTCTACAACTACTGATACACCTCCTTGAAGTCTTCATATTCTAAATATGCCTCTCTGTATGCGTCATGGGTGAATGGCTCCATGTGCATAATCCCCAAAGCTATAATTTTTGATGTGGGTGGCCTTGAAAGCATATCGACCAACTTGTTTGTGTTGCCATTCTTATACTTTATCACCTAATAAAACTACTATAAAAACCCCATCCACTTGTATTGGTTGGTCTAATGTAGCTTCTTCTGGGCCTGCAGGTGTTGTAACAATTGGTGATCCATGTGGATTATTGTCTCCTTTCACATTATATAGTGCTTCCACTTCTTCTCATCTTGCACCATGGCATGGAGCTCCTTATCATAGGTAGGGTAGTTAAGAATTTCCACATGAAATACTTTAGAATGGTAGAAAACATGCCTTCATCCATGCATTAAGGAAGCTACCATAACATACCCATTCGCATTTGTCTCCACTTCAAAAGGAAATTGTATGTTTGGTAATGCTAGAACTGGTGCTTCATTAATATTCTTCTTTAACTCATTGAAAGTCTTCTCTTGACCTTTTCCCCATTGGAAACTCTTGGCACTTGCTCTTATGGCATGGAACAATGTTGCTACCACTAGAAACGAGGCTATAAATTTCCTCAGGTACTGTGCTGCTCCAATGAAACTCCTTACCTCAGTAGCATTAGTAGGCACCAGTCATTTCATGATGGCCTCTGTCTGGGAAGGATATATCTTCAATTCTCCTCCACCAATCACATATCCCAAATACACCAAGGACTGTTGTGCAAACTCACACTTCTTGATATTTTCTAGCAGTTGGTGCTTCTTCAATGTTTCCAACACCTACGTCAAATGTGAAACATGCTCCTCCCAGGTGGCCCTATATACCGGTATATCATCCAAATAGACAATAGCAAATGAATCTATAGAAGGGTGCAATATATCATTCATTAATCTCACAAATGTAGTTGGTGCATTACATAGGGCAAAAGGCATAACTAACCACTCATGCAAATCTTGTCTGGTTCTAAAGGCGGTCTTCCATGCACCTTCTTCTTTGACTTGAACCTGGTGATATCCAGACTTCAAGTCCATCTTGGTGAAATAATTTTCTTGCTGCAACTAATCTAGCAGATCATCTACCTTGGGCAAGGGGTATCTGTTCTTGAGCATGATTTTATTCAATTCCCTGTAATCTATACACATCCACCATGTCCCATACTTCTGTCGCACATTGATGATGGGTGACCCACATGGTGATGTGTTCGACCGAATGACACCCTGTTCCAGTAGCTATTGCAACTATTTCTTCACCTCACTTGCTTCTATAATAGACTGCATGTACAACCTGATATTTGGAAATGGGGAGTCTGGAAATAATTGGATCTCATGCTCCACTTCTGTCTTAGGGGGTAGCCCTTTAGGCTCTCAGAACACATCCTTGTATTCTTGTTACAACTCCTCCAATTATTTTTTTTGTTTCTTAGTACACAGATGCCTTGCCTCTTATTGACTCCTCTATAGACTGATTTTCTCTTAAAAATAATAAAACATACTTCTTGCTGGAGCTGATCAATTTCTTGGCTTGGTTGGCATTTACTAGTGAAATTTTCGACTTGCCTTTGTGTGTGTTGATAATGAATGATTTTCCATCCTTGATAAGTTGGTACTAGTTAGATCTCCCGATAAATATTTCATCATGGATGTACATGTATGGACTCCCAAACACGACTCCACATACATCAAGGGGAACCACATCTAGATCTACTTCATCGATAAAATCAACACTGATAACAAATCTAATTTTACACTGTTTTGTTAACTTCAGCTCTGCATCCTTATGTATCCATCCCAGTGGATATGGGTTTTGATGATCATGAACTTCCAGCCCCAACTTCTTGACTAGGTTTGCTACAATGAGATTTTCCTATGATCCTGAGTCAAAGAGAGCATCAATTTTCATCTTCTTGACCTGTATCTTTGCATTGAAGAGTTTGGTCGTTTATTTCTCTTCATGTTATTGAAGGCTACTCAGATTCACCTTCTTTTGCACTGACATACTTACGATATTCTCATCCAAATCTGAGCTACTTTCAACTTGGTTGCTCGAATCGGTGGCCATGAGATTCTTCTTCTTATTATCTTTCTTCTTGTTCTTCAAGTTTAGCTCTCGATGCAACTTCTAGCACTTCTCCTTTGTATGGCCATCAATGTTGCAGTGGTTGCTAGGATATTTGCACTAGTGTGTTGTGGCTGCTGTCTTTTTATCTTTTCCCCTATTTTGCTTCTTCTTCCCATCCTTGGAAGCGTGTTGTTGCTCCTTTTTCTTTGATCCACTTGATTGCACTCTTTTCAAGCCTATGTTCTCTAGGTGTTGTGCCTGTACACAAGCCTCATTGACCATTTTGGGCTTGAAAAACATTACTTCCTCACGTATATGGTAGTGTAGACCCCCCAAATTCTTCTGGAGTACATTTGGGTTCTTCAGAGAGATACCCAACATTATAGCCATCTTTCTGAATTCTATGGTGTACTCCTGTTAGGGTCCCACCCTAACCCACTTATCTATGTAATGGGACCACGTCATAGTCAAGAGTCAATAAAGCCCATATTAATAATTGTAGGTGGTTAATCCGCAATTAATAACGGAACCATAGTTAGTTGCAAATGGGCCGTAGTATTAGATAGATGGTATTAATAATACACGGTCTTGGCCCGTGGTATTGCATGTAGGAGTCATATATAAAGGATAGAAACTCCCTGCGAGGAGCATCGTGTCTTATTTTGTAATCGAGCTCTGCTCTATTGGAGGTTACCCCCTCGAAGAGGCAAGTGAACATTACTCTCTGAATAATAAAATCATTGCTATTCTATGTTCTGGGTATCTTTTCTTCGCATATTCTGTGCTCTGGATATCTTTTCTTCGCATATTCTGTATTTGGGTATCATTTTCAGGTTAAGAGCATAACACGCGGCTTGTGTGGCATAGAAGGATCTACCTCAACCAATTGAGTACCTGTTCCAAGAAGAAGGTCACAAGCACCGATCCGAAGCAAAATTTCTTTAGATTCCCCACCTTGGCTTTGGGTAGATGGCACTTGATGTTTATCTTCATGGTCGTGACCCAGTTGAATATCGTAGGAGCTATACAGTTGATAGCATAAAGGAGATTTGACTTGTTAGTCTCATGTTCTGCCTAGGACCCCACCACTCTATTGATGGTTGATAGAAGCACTCTTAGTGTCAGATCCCAAACACTGGAAATCTCTATCTTCCCACTTTTTGATTTCAGGGCCTCGGGGTTGTTTTCAATGAGAAATGAGGATATGTTTGCCCCGATCGGTCATGACCCATACAAGTTCACTGGTTCCCCTCGGCGGGACAGTCCAGTGATGAAGTATATATCTGAGGTTTCCAACTCTAGCTCTTGGTCACCAATGACAAATATCTCTCGATTAATGTCCCAAAGAATAATTAGGTAACGAAGCAACTCAGGTTGGGCCCACATCCCTAGTGTGAGAAAGAATTTGAGGAGCCCGCAAGTCTTCAAAGCTTCCAAGCAATTTGGGTCATTCATTGTCTGGGTGTCAACATCCTCATGTTCCCGTTCTTTCTAGCCCACCATTTTCACTGATTCTTTTCTACAAAAACCATTAATTGGAGTCAACCATCATGCTTGGCCCATAAAATTTGAGTTTAAATGGTGATTTTTTAAGGAAATAAGGTTTTTCCTATTCACGGTGCTGACGGGCATATTTTAAAAATAGTTGCGCTGAATGACACAGCTGGCTTTGTTAATCACCATCAGCTGGTGTGATTCCATGCCCAGAAGTCAAGCCAGCCAAGGGAAATTTTTTTTTTCAAAATCCCCCTAAAAACCTAATGAAATGATTAGAAACAGAAATAAAGGACATCAAAATGGAGCTCAGGGATTTGGCTTTTACCTGTAACTAGTGGCTTGGTGATTGACCTCCAGGATCTCCCACAATCTACAGTAGAACAATTAGGGCAAAAGTGAGTAAAAAATTTTCACAGCAAGGTAAAATGGTAAATGGTAAAAATATATTTACGTTTCTCCTTTTTATTCATTTTTCATAAAAATATCAGATTTTTGTAAAAATTTCAACCTATTTTGCCTCAAGAACAAGATAATACACTTTACCTTTTTACACAGCGATAGGTGATGGATGTTCGACGATGGTGAAAAGTCACGTTTCAGCTCTTTTCTTGACTTGTTAAGATCATATGAAAATATTTCAAAGTATTTTTCCCTTTTGACTCATAAAAAGAAAATAAAATGGGGGGTCTGCTTTCAAGCTCTTTTCTGACCCTTTAAAAGAAAAAATATGGTCGAGCCATTGTCATTTCAAACTCGTTAACGAATTCAAAACGTCATGTGCCCAGGATAACCCCTTTTTTGGGGCTGGGAGACATTATTTAAGAAAAAGGTACTCCTTGACTGATTCGTCAAGTGATTCTCTCAAGTATCATTTTCTACCTTTTCAAGCTCAAGAGACACAAACATACGAAAAGGGACCATGTGGATTTTTCCTTTATGTGTCTTTTTAAAACTCTCTAAACATGAAAAATATACCGAGTTACATCTTTGTCAGACTCGTTAAACCATTAAACAACATCAGATTCGTCAATACGACAAACATGAGTTTCTCCTTCCTAGGGCTCATTAAACTTACTAGGTCAAATTTGTCTGAAAGATGAACTTACAATGCAAGCATATGCTATCCCCTTCAAAATTGCAATTAAAAGATAATTGGGGTACCTTCCAGGAATGGCAAGGGCAAATTTGGAAATCTACCAGTTGTATCGGTAACTCACTCTTGAACATGACACTTTCTGCTTCATGTCAGATTGGGATATCCTCCTCTGTATCGTTGACTTTCTTGTATTGTGTTGTTCATTTTTTCCTTCCATTTGATCTCTACCACATCATTATGACCACCAATCCCATGGATCCAAAAGTTGCCAAACTTCCAGTCGTGTCACCGATATGTTCAAGAGTTGTCCTTCTACAATTACACTTACCTCTGATTCTCTGTATCATCCAAAACCATTTTCCATCTTTTTGTCTCGTGTCAATGATGTGGGAAACATTATGGCCCTCCTTTGACATGATCGCTTTCTGCCGAATTCAACTCATTATCCGAGAAGTTGATCGAGGGACTCCCTTCCAGTACCTTAGAGCTTGCATGCCCTAATGGCAAGTTCTTCGCACTCAACGACAAGTTCACATCATTGGCTTTCGATTGAGTGATTTTGTGAGTGTTTGACTTTAGTTCCTTTATTGACATTCTATGAATTGTGTTCATAGTACCTTGAGGACTGTTGTCATTATTGTTGGTTTATCTCATGCTTGTTAACAATTTACATCATTGACTGCTAATCAAGCAACTTTCTAGCATGTTTGACGTCAACACATCTATTCACATGTTAGAATTTGTACTTTGATCGGGTCATGTTGGAGTGCACGACCCTGGGCTTAGTTCACAGAAGGCTATGTTGAGAAGTGATGTGACATGATTATGTTGATATGCATGTCTCTTTCAGATGGATGGTTACCACCATACCATGAGTTGTCATATGGGATCCTTCTCATTATTGGATGGTTGCGAACGTACCTTGGTTTCATTATGATCCTCTTGGTTGTGCCCATACCAATATCCATCTACATGATCATTCTCTTGGTGGCTGCATCCATGCAACAGTTCATGTATAATTTGACATAGTTCTCAGTTATGTATATGTATATGTACTTACTTGCAGGTTTTCCAACAGCAGACTATGGTTCCTCGAAATGATTCATAAAGTAATTTATCCCTTAATCTAGTTCAGCCTTCACGCTTTAGGGGGCATCTGTTACATAACATTTTTTCGTTGTCCCTATACTCCTCGTTCCTTGATCTTGGAGGACCTCTACAATGAACCCCACATGCTTTCACTTCATGAAGAAACTCCCATTGTGTCCCTCTTCATGACTAGATCAATTCCCTTTTGCACCATTTCCCTTGAAGCTTATGTTTTGCTCAATTTACAAGACCCACCCTAATGACCTTTGTCCCCCCATGCTAATGTGTAGAGATTAGTACTATCCCTAGCAAAGCTTAGTCGCTCCAGTCTTGTTATGGAAATTTTTGTAAATTATGAGCCGAATCTTCCAGCTCTACAAGCTTCGTAACAGAAGTCTGGTAAATGGTTTGACTGCATGGGGTTGAGGATGTCAGTTTGGGCTCCTTTCCCCTATAATTATGGGACTACCTCAAGGGATAAGACCTTCTCCCATGATAAGAGTATCCATCTCCCATCCATTCATCTTATATAAACCTCCCTTCTTCCCAAGAACAAGTTAGTGTTAATGTTGGTGTGCTAGTGCTATTTTGGTTTGAAGTAGACAATAAGCCATTCATAATTGTAGCTATCTAGTTGTGTGAGGGAGAAGTGTGATTTGGTTTTGAATGAAGCCTAAAGGGAAGAGCCTTAAAACTATTGCGAATTGAGGCTATCATGGAATGCTAGTGGAAGTGTGTGGGAACCTGGTCTTGTCATAGGAGGACTACAACGTCAAGGCAATGGTTGTAATCTCTCTTTGATATTAATATATGAAACTATCAATTGATTTCCTACATGTTTTTTCATCCTACATATTCATGGCTTAATGTTTCTTGACCTGTTAAGTAGGGTGAATTACAATTTGTCTATTATCACGGTTGTTGTTTGTTGTTGTTTACTTGTTTCAGGTGCTTGAAGAAGGAAGCTAGAGATAGATGGACCAAGCAAGCAAGGACATCATCAAATGGGATAAGCGTACTAAGAGGTATGCCCTCTTAATTGGTTCTAACCTAAGGAAATCTTCCATAGAATGTATCTGTTGTGTCTAGACCCATCATCAATCTAGAGGAATTTGTTTGTGTCCGCACTTATAATTTTACTTCACCACAACCATCCACGATATACCTCTAACGCCAGTAACTTTAACAAAGAGGAAAAATTATTTCTCTCTTCTCTCTCATGGATTACTGTTGATCTATTCTCCTTGCCTCTTTGTAAACTTTCCTTGATACCAATTTGTTGGAAAGGAACAGGAGACAAAACATAAATTCACACACAAATCACACGAGATGCGACTCTTCTATTGATCACATAAAAAAATATTATTACAATGAACTCGTTGAAGGGTATTTGAACTTTTCTAGCTAGTGACTTACCTAAAATATCTTGACATGCAACCACACACTAAAAGTCATCTATCACTTAACTCTTCATCCATCACTCGACTTGACTCAATGCTCAACACTCAACACTCAACACTCAGTTAATTGACTCTCAAATTTTATTCAACTACTCATGCGTGAGTAATTACATTTTCTGACAAATTATAGGGCATTTCAGACAACCTTCCTCAAGACTATACTCTCAATTCAAACATCAACCACATTGTTTTCAATCATATGAACAATACCATGGATGGTTTAGGATTGGAGCAGCTAATCCACCGACTGATGAATATTCCTTATGCTCGACAAGTTGCAAAGAAGATGAATATTCCTTATGCTTTGTTCTAAACGTAGTCCACCATAGTTTTCTACATTTATTATCACTTTAAAATTGGTGTGACTGTATGAATGCTTCATCTTTTTAATTTACAGTATTGATGTTTCGTCAACATATTTGTATTTTTTGTTTTAATTTTCTGAAGCTATATATGAGTCTCACAAAGGAAAATTGGAATTCAAGGCTGATATCAGAGAGACTAAGTGTTGAGATTCCCGACCCTCTTGAATTGAAATTTGGGGATTTACCTTGACCATTCAGAGATACGGAAATAAGACTGCAAATTTATCTAGAATTGGTATCCCATTTCGGAGCATAGACCCTTACATTCCCTTGGATTTTCTAGATGGATGCAATCCCCATAATGCACAGATCAACATAGATCATTGGCAAGTTGTGGGTGGAATAAAAGAGTGGTTAGGCAAGAAGCCCTTGCTGCTAGTAGTATTCATTTTGTTTGGTAGTATAACCATTATAAGCACACAACAAATCTATGAATTAGAGTTGGGGATTCAATGAAATGGTCAAAATTCCTTGTGGGTCATTCACCATCATCTAGGCCATGAAGACATTGGAGATTTTCTTCAGAAGATTTTATGGAAGAAACCAAAGGGAAGGGTTTGGTGGTAAATAGGTGTGTTCAACTGGAGGAGTTATCACACCCGTCGATGGCCGCTTTTATGAGCCACGAGTGAAAATCGATGCTGAGTGTCTGATCCTGGGTTCTAGTGGGATGGATTTATCTAAGTCCTTCACAAAAATAGGTGGAAGTAAGTTTCCATTAATCGATTCAGTTCCTCCATTATCTCCTTACTCATCTTCTCCTTGCTCTGAATTTTGTCTGCTTAACTATCAACTTGACTTACCTTCTCTATCAAATTTCTTATATGCCAAATCCACATTTAAAGATAAAGGCATTAAATCATAGTTAACTAAAGCTAAGCTAAACTCTTCATAATGTTGATGCATCAGTTCATTTCCTCTCTTCCTTGTGAAGGGGAAAAATCAAATTCCGAGTTCCTTCCTAACCTAAACGCTACATTATTCTATCCTACTTTCAAACAAAAGTTGCTTCCCTTTAATTTGACAATGAAAAAAAATCATTGCGATGTGACGTTGTTATGACAAAAACCACAAATTGGGAAAGTAATTTCGATATGTTTCTAAATTCCTATAATTTAATATTTCATAAATTGTACTAACACTTGCAATTTACAAAATAATATAACTTGTTATTTATTTCTCATTACATGAATAAATAAATAATGAAAATATTCCTTGGACAAATAACTTCAAAGACGATTTATGCAACCTTCACATTTCCTCCAATAAAACTAAATAATAGAGAAAATCAATGACAACAATCAAAGTATACCACACCATCTTAATTTTAAATGCAATACACAACTTTTGCCATATTTTTTTATAATTTGGATGGAACTCAATCTTGATTTTTATATAATATTTATTCTATTACAAATAATAGTTTTTATATTCAATGATTTAATTTTTCAATATGATCTTCCCCCAAATCAGTGACAACGATCAAAGTATACCACATCATCTGAATTTTAAATGCAATAAATGGTTTTTACCATTTTTTTTAAATTTGGATGGAACTCAATCTCGAATTTTATATAATATTTATTCTATTACAATAATAGTTTTATATTTAGTGATTTAATTTTTCAAGATGATCTTCCCAAATCTTCTATTCGTTTGATGTAACTTTGCACCTTTAAGAGCAACTCCTAGTGTATTTTCAATTAAATTTATACATTAATTTTTATAGCTCCATATCATAAAATTCTATTTATTTTCAAAACCCAAGTAAAATCAATAATCAAACCACCACATAATTTCAATGCAAAATTACTTAACTCACCTAAAACACCTAAAAAACACTACTATGTACCACTATTAAAACACAAAATAACAAGAAAATGAGCTCACGTGAATAATCTTTGGCAATACAATGAGAGATTTGGAAATTAAATAAAATTCTGTAATATCTGGATTGTCAAACACATATACAAACATAATTAAAAGAAAATACGTGTTGATATTGTTTTTATTGTTGTTGCATATAATAGTGCCTATACTTATTCACCATTACTATTATGGATGTTGGTTTTCCTCCATTTCTATGATCTTTACAACTAGTACATATCAAATCTTACTATTTTTCCAGGATATACTCAACTAATAAAAATGACCTTATATTATAGAAACCTAGTTCAGGAACACAAAGATTTGTTAATATTTTAATGTCATAGATTGGACATGGCGTATCCAAAAAAAAAAGAAATTATTCATGAAAATTTCTTAGTTGGTTTACTCATCTTAGTAATGAATCTAGAGTCGCGAGTTTAACCCTTATGTTACAGATGTTGGGCATAACAACCTATAGGAAGGCTGAGCTTCATCAAGCATTAGAGAACTTTTGAAGTTTAAAATGGGCCTCCTAAGAAAATGTACAACTAAAATAGACTTTATAAGAATGAATAAGATTCAAGATGATGATCTCAACCATGGGGGGTGTTTCGCCATTTTTGGGGTAAAAAAGTTAAAAAAAAAAAAAAAATTATAAAACTACTTTTTCAACTTGTATTTTCAACTTATCTCCCTAAGGATTTACTCAAATTTCAAGCGGGAGCACTCATTGGATGCAAAATTTAATTCCTCATCCAAAGAGTACCCATGTTGCATTCTTTTGATGGACCCTACTACATGAAAAATGAGAAATACGTGAAAAAACATTATTCCAATCATGTTTTTAATGTATTTATCATTTTTCGTGTAAAATGGTCCATTGGAAGTATGCAACAAGGGTACTCCTTTGATTAGGAATCAAATTATGCATCCAACAATTGTTCCTTCTTGAAATGTGAGTAAACCCTCAGGGAGATATGTTGAAAATACGAGTTGAAAAAGTAATTTTTTCTTTTTTCCCCCTAAAATTTGATGATGTGATTTAATATTATTTTAGTATTTCAACTATTATTTTATAATTTCCTTAGGAGTCCCATTTTAGACCTCAAATTTCCCCTAATGCTTGTGTTGTAATGACCATGAACATAGCATGCAATAACCAAGGCCACATTAGATATTTTGCTTTTGTCTTCCCTTGGTTTCTATGATCTTCCTAGTAGTGATTAGTGCCAAACAAATTCCTTAGGATGGTTTGGAGACCCATATTTAAACCCACAATATTAGGCTAGTTTTAAATATCCACATTTTAAAACTGCACTACCCCACCCTAGTCCCTAAGATGAACACGCCTAATTGTAAACGAACATTTTCAAGTGAAACTGCTAAAAGCAGGGTTGGCATATTGTACAGGTAGATTCACACCACAGAGCATATTTTACTCTCCTCAAACCCTACTACATTTGGAAAGTTGTATAGATAGAGTCCTCAAAGTTTAAATGTGACTTGAAACTAGCTAGACATAGCTTAACAATAATCTGTTGGCTCATTTATTACTCCAAATATGGAAGATGACTTCATGTGTATAGAGAGTTCTACATATCATCGTATGTGAAATGTATGGTTATAAGCTATGTCACAACCAATTTCACATGATTTATTATACACATGGGTATTTCACGTCATTGGCCAATATATTACCACATCCATTCATAAATGAGATTTTAAAATTGTGAAAAATAAAGTCAATATATTCTAAGTATTGGGAGGGATGTGGGCTACCAAGGATTACAGGTATTTGTGGGGTATAAAAAAGGGAGTTAAATACAAGAAAATTTGAAGTAAATGGATCCTTTCATTAATAAGAAAAGGTTACATAGAACTTGTATTTCCACAAGAGGACTAAAATCTAGGTGATTCTTGATACTAGCAAGTTACCTATCAATATAAGAAATCTCCTAGAAGGTTCATGATTTCAAAAGGGAAAATTCCTTTGACATTGGCATGATTTTCCCCGATTTAACTAATTTTTCATCGTCTTCTTGGATCAGTGTTGTATTGATCTTGTGGCCTCATCTTTTGACTTCTTTTTCTTTCATAGATACCACATTGAAACCCTTCATTTTGAACCCCAGGAATATTATGTGAAGGATTCAAGGCCAGATGGTTTCTTTCCTTGTTTCAAATAGGTGTTTCACATAATATATCTTGATGATCTAATATGTTCACTATATATTTTCCATGCCATTATTTTGCAAGGGAAATTAGTCATGGGTTATCTAGATCCATATCTTCTGGTAGGGCTTCTACTTCAGCTTCTTCCGAAAGGGACCTAACCATTTCTTATGGTGATGGATTTTGCTAGTGCTCTTCAAGAGACTTTTGCACGAGCTATGTAGGATTCAATTTATAGGGTTTTCCTTATACTAATTACATGCTTGACTTAATGATGTCTTTCTATGGAGACTACTTTGAAGAGGAGAGAGATTTGAACCTGTTTTTATATCTTAGGATCTTGTTAGAAATTGAAGTACCGTCGGGAATCAAATTTCTTCTTATTTGAGGGAATTTTCTCAAATAATCTTGCTCTTTTTGAGAAGAGTGTTCTTAGGTAAATTCCTTGGTATTAATTGGAAAGTACCTAATAATATGCTCATATTCATGACATTTTTTTCATCTAAGGGGGGCATGTTCATAATCTAAATATTGCTTCCAAACACTATCCTGATAATAAATATCTACGGAGGTTGGAAAAGTTTTGGAAATATTAATGCAAACACATATCCAAGCATATGATGTTTACCTCGCTCACTTAGTAGCCTCTGATACCTTGACAAATTTTTCAATGGAATTGTTGATGCCTTCAAAGGTTCCTCCTCCCAATATTCCTTGTGAAGAGAAAAAAGATGAACTCACACTGGGACAACAAGGAAATCTTCCTTCTCTGGATTATACTGCTCCTTCGAAAATAGCATGAAAATCCCTACATTGTTGAAAAGGTACAATTCTCCTTTAAAAAGCCCTTGATCTGTCTTCCAAGTTGGAGAAAATGACTATGTAGAATCTATTTTCCCCTAACTCCAATTCTCTTTGACCTCGAAGTTTCCATTTATTTTGGGTTCACCTAATCAAAGAATTTTTATAGGGCCATAATCCAATGATTTTGTAGATCAGAGCATGATCCTACACGTATTGGACAATTATTTGTTCTTACAATATTTAACCTCATATTTTGGATATTAAATTACTTTTAGCATGCAACGCCTTGGCTTCTAGCTTTCCATGATGCACCTTCTAGACATTTTGCTGCAAAACAAGAAACCCTACTTCGCCCAACTACTTCATGAAAAATATGTCAAAGATGAGGAGATTGGAGGGGAATACCAATAGATCCAAAATCGTTATGAACTCTTAAAAAATATTGACTGAAGCAAGGGGTAAATCCCTCTCTCGCGGAGCCAGGCATATATGACTTTGTAGAAGAAAACCTAAAATTTGCAAAGCATAGAAATATTCAACAGAAAAAATTTTAAAACTAAAAATAAATAGCTAATATCTATTAAAAATAGGGGTTATTTTTATTATAAAGTTGTATTGAGGAAGAGGGAGGGGGTTCAACAAAAGGATTTTGGATGCTTTTATCAATATATAGTAGATTAGAAGTATTCTTTAATATTACACAATCATAATGAAAGATGTTGATTAAGTGGAACTCCACTAAATATACTTTAACTACAGTAAATGTACGATAAAAGACCCTTGTTCTTTTTAATTGTCACCATAACCATAGCTTCAAAACTTATGTGAACAGTTGTTGCCATACCTTGGGATCGCTAAATTCCAAAATCATTACTCTCATTTCCAAAGTGTCACATCCATCCATATTTGGAGATTACATATCAAATTATTATGTAATATAGTGTATAAATTTATTTCTAAAATCATTGCCAACCGGATCAAACAAAATTATCCAAACACATCACTCTAGAGAAATTTGGTTTCTTGGACAATAAACAAATTCAACATGTGGTGGCCATTACTCAAGAATGTCTACATTCTATCAAAATTTGTCTTATGAGGACAGATCTAGTAAGAGCATATGAAAACATGGATTGGGAATTCTTGTAGATGATTCTTCAGAAGATTGGATTTAGAGTAAAGATGATAGACTAGATTATGCCATGCATTACATCAATGTAATATGTTATCATCACTAATGGGATACTAACTAATTTCTTTAAGGCATCTAGAGGGCCTACACAGGGATGTGCATTGTCTCCCTCGTTGTTTCTTCTGGTTATAGATGATCTCAGTATAGGTATAAATGAAGCTATAACAAAGGGAAACAGTATTGGTTGTAGGATCACCAAGAATATTCAAATTAACCATATGATGCTTTTTGACGATGTAATTTTTATCGGGTAAATCTCTATCTAGGTCTGGAAAACATTTCATCAAATTCATACATGTTTCATAACTGCCTTGGGCCTTTATATGAATAAAGGCAAATCTATGCTCATTTCAGCAATGAAGGAGGAGCGTATTATTAAATAAATAGCACACATCTTTGAGGTGTCTTAGATCGATATGGAGCAGGGCTTTAAGTACTTTATTTTCATATTGAAGCCAAATAATTATGCAATTGATGATTGCGAATGGCTTATAAGAAAATGTGAACAGAAGATGTTTGTATGGTCGAATAAATGGCTTACAATGGGTGCGAGGTTGGTCATGTTAAAATCAATCCTATATAATATTTTTGTATAGTGGATGCACTTATACTACCTTCCAAAGGACATTTTAAAAATAATTGACTCCATCTTTGCTAGGTTCATGAGTTGGACTTGGTCTCCACAAAAAGTTCCATTTAGTTAGTCTAGATACCCTCCCTAGGCATGAAAGGAATGACAACTAGGGATTAAAGGACACTAAGAGCTTCAATAAGGCTTTAATTATCAAAAAATTATCGATAAAATTACAAGAAAAAGCCATTTGGAAGCAAGTCATTAAAGAAAAATATATGGAAATTAAACAGGTTGAGGAATGGATAGACAAGGGAGCTACATAATAGAAGGGAGCATCATACATTTGGAGAAGTATGATGAGAAACAAAATTTGGCTTCCTGGAAATTTGAGATGGTAAGTCTGAAGGGGGAATAAGATTAAATCGGTTTGGATGCCATAAAATGAATGTAGAACATACATCCTCTATTTGTGTCTCTCCTTGAATTTTTATATGACAAAGGATTTTCTATATGAATAAACGATGTGATGATAACGATCCTTCTACTATTATAGGTCTATGGATCAACACTATTGATCTTAGAATGCTAGTGGCTCTAACAATGGAATGGTCCTTGTACACTTCTCATTTATGTCAAAAATTATGTGCAGATTTTTTGCCATATCTTGCGATCCCTAAATGCCATGTTCATTTCTCTAATTTCCAAAGTCTCACTTCCATCCATCTTTACTGAATACAGAACAAATTTATTATGTAATACAGTGTCTAAATTGATTTCTAAAATCATTTCTAACCAAATCAAAGAAAAATTATCCAAACACATCACTCTAAATAGATTTGATTTCTGTTGAAAATGAAACAAGAAAATCCTAATTTAATTATGTCCTTGAATTAAATTAGAAAAAAAAATTGTAATTCCACATCACAAGACAACTTGTATGAGTTAACTAAGTTAAATTTACTTATTTGGATAAGTTAATTCGATTTGAGGGTCTAACTAGAGTAATGTAGAGTGTCTCCTACATTATAGGAGACCTGGTTGACTTTATTTTGAGTTTTAATTAATTCAGTTTAACTGAGTTAAAGTCAGTTAAACAAGTTCCAACTAATGGAGGAACTAGTAGGAGGTCAGATAGTGGGGTGTTGCTTCATATGTTCAACCAGTTAATTGGTGGTTCACTCGTAAATAACTCATACATGTCAGATCTAAGAGTTACTTAGTTGAGATTGGATTTCAGGGATATTGTACTATCATTTGTATAGTTGTTTGAATTGTAAAGGTCGTGCATGCAGTCAGAGGAAGGCCTATGCGGATTGTGTAATTCATATTGAGGAATTTCCCTAATTAATAGGGGGCTAATTTTCAAGGAAACAACATAAGGAAGTAAGCACTTGGGCATTCAAAAAATTAGTTAAGTAATGGCCTAGGCTTGTCTAGGAAGCAGTGAAACATATAGAGATAGTGTAGAGGTTGCTTGGGATTGAGCAAAGCATTGTAATCTTCTCACATTTTCTGACTAATGCAATATATATAGCAGGAGTTTTTAGTTGTGGCTTTCCCCAGGAAATCATTGTGTAATGTGTTGATTGAATTAGTTATCTTGTATGCTTAGTGATTTCATGATTGTTTAATTGTTTTTGTTGATGAGAAGAGTAGATTCAATTCTATTCTTTTAGTAAATTAAAATTATAAGTTTGAATCTACAACTAATTTCTACATGGTACCAGAGAAGAAATCACTCTAGAAGAGGATAATATGAGCTTGTCTTTTGTAGGTGAAATCGAATTTGCAGTATCATTCTTCAGAGGCAGCAGGATGTCATTCAATGGATTAAGACTCGAATATGCCCTCGAGGGTAGTTCGAACTATAATGTTGGGAAGGACAAGATGGAGATAGTGTTGGAAAACAATGGGCTGAAGGAATTCATCGACACTCATATTCCTAAGCCTCCAATAATAGATACTCAAGATCTGGCGAAGTGGAATAAATGTGTTGCAAAGGTGAGAAGAATCATACTAGAAGAAGTTGAAGACCATATTGTCTCAAATATCCACAAGAAGGAGACTCGATATGCAATATGGAATGCCTCAACAGACCTGTTCCATAACAAAAATGACCACACGAAGCTAGCACTAAAGGACAAGATTAGGAAAATCAAGATTGAGAAGGGTGACACAATACCAAAGTACTTGAGAAATTTCACCCAATGTTAGGATGAGCTCGGAAGTGCTGGTGTTACAGTTGCTAAAGATAAATTGATAAGCCATACACTTCTAGGCATTCCCAAGAGATGGCACAACTACAAGGATTTGGTAAATGGGATGGATAAGACACCAGAGTGGGAGTATTTTTGGTTTGACTTGGTGCAAGAAGAGATTTGACGAAAGACCAGAGATGGATCCTCATCTAAGCATAATGACGAGGAGAACCATGCCTTAGCTGGAAAGGTGAATAAAGGGAAAGGAAAGTAATCCCATTCTAAATTAGATTCTAGTCAGGGTGGTAAGAATGAGTTGTTGGAGTTTAAATTTTTTTTACTACAATGAGCTGGGACACTATGCCACGAAGTGGCCGCATGAGAAGGCTGGCAAGCAACCCTTAGGAGCAGCAGAAGATGAAGCTCTTCCTTCAAAATTTGAGTTGGATTTCACCCTCATTTCTTGCATGATGACATTGGTGATGGGTAGTGTGTGGTATCTGGATAGTCAAGCGTCATAATTATTTAGTGACTTGGAAGAGAAAGACCTCCAAATGCACATCGAAATTTGGATATGATGGAAGGTATAGCGTGACCGGAATTTATACTATTACTTTTTAGAGGGAGTGTGGTTCTCCTCTAACATTAAAATATGTCATGTATGTTCCACGTCTGAAGAAGAATTTGGTTTTAGTTGCTATGTTGGAGGATCGTGGCTATGATGTGATATTTAGAAAAGGAAAGGCTTTCCTTCATCACATAGACTCAGGACAAGTGAAGCATATTGGGTGAAGAACCTCTACAAATTGGATGTAGAAGATTGTTTTTCTTTGAGCACAAAAGCAGGGAAGGTGCAAAGCTAAGATATCAATGAATTGTGGCATAGAAGATTGGGTCACTTGTACCACAGATCTTTGAATATCATGTAACATATTTCTACAGGAGTTCCTAAGGGTACACTAGAGCAAAAAGATACATGCAAAGGGCATACATTGGGGAAGTGCGCCAAAGCCACATTTCATGATAAGGACAGTTGAGCACAAGCAATCTTTGAAAGCCAATTCTAATATCCTCCAAAACCAAGCATAGATATTATGTAATATTTGTAGATGATTTCTCACATAAGTGCTGGATTTTCTTCATGCAAAAGAATGATCAGACATTCTCTAAATTTTGTGAATTTAAAACACTTGTTGAGAAATACACTAGTAGGAAAGTGAAGGATGTCAAGAGCCATAATGGTGGATAATATGTGTCGAATGAATTCAAGAAATTATGTGGATAAAAAGGAGTGCAACAACCTATATGGGTTGATGCCATGGTAGAGACGTATTACTCCATTATCAGAAATAGTGTTTGGGAAGTGGTCCCAAGACCAACAAACAATTCAATGGTGAGTTCCAGATGGCTTTACAAGGTAAAGCATGTAGAAAATGGGAGTGTGGAGAAACTCAAGGCCATATTTGTGGCCAGAGGGTTCTCTCAAGTGGAGGGAATTGATTACAAGGAGACCTTTGTTCGAGTAGCAAGGTACTATTCAATCAAATCTATTCTAGCACTTTCAATGTAGATAAGATGGAAGATACATCATATGGATGTGAAGACAACATTACTCAACAGAGCGATTGGGGAAGAAGTGTACATTGAGAAGTCAAAAGTATTTGAGACCATCAATAGAGAGTCACATATGTGCTGACTCAAGCGAGCATTGTATGGATTAAAACAAACACCCCATGCTTCATATAGTAGGATTGACAGTTATTTCACCAAGTTGGGCTTCACCAAAAATGAAGCAGACGCGAACCTTTACCATATTGTGGTTGAAGGTAATTGGTTGAGTATAGTATTATATGTCGATTATTTAATTCTAATGGGTGACGAGAAGCTGGTAAAATATTGCAAAAGTGGATCTTGCAAGAAAATTTGAGATGAAGGACTTGGGGCTCATGCATTATCTCCTTGGTATGGAAGTATGGAAAGGAGGTGGGGAACTATTTTTCTCTTAGGGCAAGTATAAAAATGAGATACTAAAGAAGTTCCACAAGGAGAGCAGCAAACCCATGGAGACTCCTCTAGCAGGGAATTGGAGGAAAGAAGATGCTACTTCAGGTGAAGTAGTAGAGGCTACCATCTACAGGCAGATTGTGGGTTCACTTATGTACTTGGTGAATACACAACCAGACAAATGCTTTGCAGTTAACCAAATTATTCAATAAATGCTTAAGCCAACCAAACTTTATTGGGAGGTAGCTAAACATGTGTTGAGATACTTCAGAGGCACCACTCAGGTTGGTCTTTGGTACAAATAGATAGAGGGGTTGAAGCTTCAAGGATTCATAGATGCAGATTGGGCAAGGATTCCATCCAATAGGAAGAGCACATGAAGGTGAATCCTCACTATTGGGTCAACAATGGTTTCTTGGTACTACGGGAAGAAGAGATCAGTTTCACCCAGTTCACCGAAAGCAAAGTACATAGCTACTAGTCAAGCAAATTGTGAGGCTATCTAGATGAGGAAGATCCTTGTTGGGTTATTTGTTTAGTAGACAGATCCTACAGTGATTTACCCTAAAAATCATAGTTGTATCAAAATATTTTAGAATCTAATTTTTCATGATCCGTTCAAGCATATCAACATCTAGTATTACCATCTATGAGATTGTGTGCAAAGGAGAATCATGTTGCTGAAGTACATTCCTATAGAGGAACAATATGCATACATATTAACGAAGGCACTGACAAAGAGGAAAATTCGAGTTCCATAGAGGTAGGTTGGGGTATAAAATATTCCCTTTCTTGTTGAGAGAGAGTGTTGAAAATGCAACAATAAAATCCTAATTTAATTTTGACCTTGAATTAAAGTAGGAATAAAATTGTAATTCCACATCACAAGACAACATGTATGAGTTAACTAAGTTAAATTTACTTAGTTGTCTCAATTAATTCAAGTTGAGTGTCTAGCTAGAGTCATGTAGAGCGTCCCCTACATTATAGGGGACCTAGATGAGTTTATTTTGAGTTTTAATTAATTAATTTAGTTTAACTAAGGTAAAGTAAGTTAAACTAGTTCTAGCTAGTGGAGGAACTAGTAGGAGATCAAACAGTGAGATGTCCCTTCATGTGTTCAACCAGTTAACTCGTGATTCAGTCATAAATAATTGTTCCTTCATGTGTTCAACTAGTTAACTCGTGATTCACTCATAAATAACTCATACACGTCAGATCTAAGAGTTACATAGTCGAGATTGGAGTTCAGGGAGAGTGTACTATTAGTTGTATAATCATATGAATTGTACAGGTGATGCATGCAGTGAAAGGAAGGCCTTTGAGGATTGCGCAATTCATATTGAGGAATTTCCCCAATTAATAGGGGGCTAATTCCCATGGAAACAACGCGAGGAGATAAAGACTTGGGCAAGAAAAAAATTGGTAAAGTATTGGCCTAGGTTTGTCTAAGAAGCAGTGAGACAAAGAGAGATAGTGCATAGGTTGCTTGGGCTTGAGCAAAGAATTGAATCTTCTCATATCTTCTTACTAGTGTGATATATAGATTGCAACGGTTTTTAGCTATGGATTTCCACAGAAAATCATTATGTAATGTGTTGATTGAATTATTTCACTTGTGTACTTCATGATTTCATGATCATTTAATTTTTTCTGCTAATGAGTAGAGTAGATTCAAGTCTATTGTTTTAGTAAATTACAATAAGTAGTTTGAATCTACAAGGAATTTCTAGAGTTTCTTGGATAATAGACACATTCAAGACACGGTGGAAATTACTCAATAATGTCTACATTCTACCAAAACTCGTCAGCAAAAGGTATGTCTTATGAAGATATATCTAGTAAAAGTGTATGATAGCGTGGTCTATGAATTCTTGTAGATGATTCTTCACAAGATTGGATTCAGAGTAAAGATTATAGACTAGATTATGGCATGCATTACATCACAAATTCCACTATCATTATTATTAGGACACTAATTGATTTGTTCAAGGTGTCTAGAGGGCTTACACAAGGATGTGCATTGTCTCCTTTATTTTTTATTTTTGTTATAGATGGTCCCAGTAGAGGTATAAATGAATAATATATAACAAAGGGAAACACTATTGGTTGCGAGACCACCAAGAGTATCCAAATTACCCATATGATGTTTGTTGACGACGTACTTTTTATTGGGAAGATCTCTATCCAGGTTTGGAAATCCTTTCATCATATTCATACATGTTTCAGCATTTCCTCAAGCCTTTATATGAATAAAGGTAAATATATGCTCATTTCAGCAACGAAGGAGGAGGGGATTATTAAAAAAATAGTACACATCTTTGAGCTAGCTTAGCTCAATATGGAGTGATATTTTAAATACTTTGGCTTCACATTGAAACCAAATAATTATGCAATAAATGATTCAGAATGACTTATAAGCATATTTGAACAAATAATGTCTATATGGTTGAATAAATGACTTACAATAGATGGGAGGTTGGTCATGTTAAAATCATTCCTACAAAATATTTTTGGATACTGGATGCACTTATACTACCTACCAAAGGATATTTAAAAAATAATTGACTCCATCTCTGCAAGGTTCTTTTGAGTTGGACCTGGTAGACTTCACAAATTTTTTTATTCAGTCAATCTAGATACCATCTTCAGCCATGAAAGGAATGATGACTAGGGAATAAAGGACACCAAGAGCTTCAATAAGGCTTTACTTATCAAGAATTTATGGAGAACACTAGAATAGAAAGGAATTTGGAAACAAGTCACTAAAGAAAAATATATAAAAAATAAATAGGTTGAGGAATAGTTGAATTGAGGCTTTTGTGATCCATAATAGTTGAAAGAATAACTTCGGCGTAAATCACATGTAGACAGACATTTGTCAACACGTTTCAAACCAACCAGTGTGGTTCATCACCAGGACAAGTTGAAGAAACAGATCCAGCTTAGCATGTTAAATCGTTTGAGAAGAGTCTCCAACGGCTAAATTGACTAACGGCTAATTTTGACCTTAGGACCCAGGTCAAATTATTTTAATATTATTATTATTTTTATTATTATTATACTTATTATTGTTCCTGGAAATAAGTTAAATTAGGTAAAAATAATATAAATAAATAAAATACTTCTAATGTTTAGTAATTATTTATTTATTTAAATTGTTTAACTAGATATATCTTCATAAGACATACCTTTTGCTGACGAGTTTTGATAGAATATAGACATTATTGAGTAATTTCCACCGTGTCTTCAATGTGTCTATTATCCAAGAAACTCTAGAAATTCCTTGTAGATTCAAACTACTTATTGTAATTTACTAAAACAATAGACTTGAATCTACTCTACTCATTAGCAGAAAAAATTAAATGATCATGAAGGGGGCTACATAACGTAAAGGAGCATCATACATTTGGAGAAGTGTGATGAGAAACAAACATTGGCTTCTTGGGAATTTAAGATCGGAGGTCAGAAGGGGGAATAGGATTAAAGTGGTTTGGATGCCATTAAAAGAGTGTAGGACATACATACTCTATCTATGTCTCTCTTTGAATTTTTACATGACAAAGGATTTTATATATGAATCAACTATGTGTTGATAAAGGCTCTTCTACTATTATAGGTCTATGGATCAATGCTCTCGATCTTAGAATGCAAGTGGCTCTAGCAATGGAATGGTCCTTGTACACTTGTCATTTATGCCATGTGGGCATATTTTTCTCTGAGCAAGAAGATAAGAGGACGTGGGATGGAAATATGATAAATGAGAAGATAATAATTAAAGACATATATAAAATCATAACAATGGGTCACGACTTGGCAGATAATGCCCCATGGCTTCACACGTCTTGGAAATGGAATATTCCAATGAAATTGAAATGCTTCATGTGGTTGGTGATCCATAACCAAATACTAACATGTGATAATCTTCTTAAAAGAGGCTTCTAGGGTCATGACATATGTGTTTTATGCAAAGAAAATCTAGAAGATGTGGATCATCTCTTTCTCACATGCCCATTTGCAGTCTCGGTTTTGAGATGGGTATTACACTATGTTAATATTCAAATAACCTGGTAGTAAAGCTCCATAGGGAGAAGCATTTCTTAGTGGATTGAGGAGAACAATACATTTCTTACATTACCCTAGTATATTCGATGGGGAATATGGAGAAGTAGAAATGGGAAGATATTTGAAGAGACTACTCCAGAAACAAGAGCCACGTGGTCAAAGGTATATGCATATTATATGAAAATAATTCCAACAAAAGAAAATGCTAAGATGAGACAAATCCAATATGAATATATTTAGTTAGAAAATCCAGTTGCCTTTTTTTGTGGAGATTCTTCTGGCGAGGACTGTAGTCAGGTTTATCTAGTGTTAAAGCGAGACAAATACTATGAATTCGGTTGGAATAGTGGTACACTCACTAATAATAGAGAAGAGTTATTAGATCTTTGGGGGACACTCTTATGTGCTAACTCACTAGCCATAAAGGAGTTAGGAAATTTTGGGGACTCCAAAGTGATTATGGATTGGGTGCAACAAAGATCCTCTTTTGGGAAGCCTTCCCTTATCTTTTGGATGCTACGGATCAAATCACTAATGAGATCTTTCCAAAATATGATTTCCAATCATGTATTTAGAGAAAAAAATCAAGAGGCAAACTTTTTGTCAAAGAAGGGTCGTCTACAAGTGCCAAGAAAGATCTTCTTCAAAGCTTTTGGCATTGACATCCTCTTCAACATAGGGAGTTTTAATTATTAAGTACATCACTATATGTTCTATGAAAATGACCTTCATATGCGAGTTCAAGTTTTTTGTTTATTTTCTTTTCATTTTGAAGAATGTTTGGAAAATTATAGAATTGAGAAAGAAAGCTAATAGCGGTAAAAAATCTTAAATAATCTCAGATACCTTTAGAGTTGTAAGTAGTAAGTAAAAACATAGTGATTAAAAAACAAAGTTATATAATCTTTTAAGTTATTTCTAAAACATCTAAAACATATAGTTACATGGACATAAATTTTGTCAATATCCAAAATGAATGTATCTACTTTTCTTTTGATTAATTCTAATTTTTCCTCTTAGAAAGAAAAAAAAAATATATATATATTTTTGTCGCTCTTACTTCTTAATTGTAAACTACAATTTCCTTCGTGATAAAATCACCTTGAAAGTCAAAAACCTCGATATAAAAAAAAAAATAACAAATTTTATAAACCAACTTGTATAAATTCACTCTTTAACCTCAATCTATATTTGTATATTTGTCGTTCACCCTTACATACAAGTATAAGCAATTTGAACTATAACCCTTTCCATGAAATTCTAATATACACTTTAACGTTCTTTGAAAGCATGGAAAAGTGAAAATGAACATGTTTTTACACATATATTTTTATTAAAACTTAAATGGAATGGATGGTTTTTCATGATTATAACAGGTATACTTTCAATCTTTGCACCCACCTCACCCTTGGTCACTTCACACAAAAATGATAACAAATAATTGTGCAAAGTACAACCTCCGCCCCTTTAATAAGTGTCCCTTCCATGTTAGAATTTCAAAACTAAAGAACTCTTCGAATTTAATAGGTTGGACAATTTTAACCTAACATTTTAATAATTAAAAAAAATGATATTTAATAAACAATAGCAAACAAATTAGCTTTTAAATTCCATCCTTAACACAATTCCACATGGAATAGTGAAGGTATGGAAAATAAAAATCTAATTGTTTTTAATGAGATTTTTTGGAAAGTTTTTTGGTGTGTTTTGTTTAATTTCTTTAAAGTATAGAGAAATTTATTGAAATCACAAATTTGATGAGTAATTTCTTCACAATGAAAATGACCTAGAAGTTTTTCAAAAAGCTCAATCCATATACAGTGAAAAAATCAATTTAAATAACACAAATCAAAATTTTACCACATTTTTCTCAAATTTCAATACTAAAAAATCCAAAAAATCAAAATATAAACCACTCCAATAAAAAATGTGTTTCCTAAAATTGGGATGGGATGGTAAAGTACAATCCATGAAGGTGACTCATCTTTTAAAATCAAATTGATCACTACAAGGTTCACATTACGACAAGATTATTGAAAGGAATATATTGTGTAAACCACTCAGTAATAAAGTATGACACTATGAATATGGATGCACATGGACTATGTACTCTCTCTCGTACCTGAGCATATCTGACCGTCTTAAGATTTGTGGTGGGGCATTCCCTGGGGTCACATCGACCCCATCTCCAGAGATAAAGGATGCTTTGGCAGAAACACGTTTTTACTTTGTTTGAGTGCTGCAGTCCGAAAATAACATGGTGTTGAGGTAGTAAATTTGTCTCGAATGTAAAAAGTTATTGAAATTTAGTAGTATTTTTTATTAAAAAAATGGTAGATTCAGTGTTTGAATTTTGTTTTAGATTGTGGAAAATGGATTCGGCATCATCAAAAACTCAAGGGAAACCTAAAATTTTGAAACTCGACAACTGTAACTTAAATTTATTAAAATCTTGCCAAAAAATCCTTTAATTCTGATCTATAATTGTTGTAAGATAAGTATATGAAGTTTAATTTGCAGTAGTTATTCCTTAGATTATTTTAAGGGTTTTCAGTGGTTTTGTCTTATTAAAATTGTCCATAATCTATTAGGAATTGGTTGCAATTACAAGGTTAAATTGTTAACTCTCCACAATCAAAAACTCAATTTAAATAAAAAAAAAAAAGATGTAACCCAAAAAAGAAATTCTATTCCAGCCAAAATCTCAAAAAATCTTAATAGTTAGACAACATTTTTAAACTTGACAGCTGTAACCCAAATTTCCTAAAATCTGGCTGGAAAATCCTTTAATTATGATCTATAATAGTTGTAAGATAAGTACATGAAAGTTTAATTTGTGGTAGTGAATTGTTAGATTTTTCAAGGGTTTTTAGAGGCTGTGTCTAATTAAAATTGTCCATAATCTATTAGGGGTTGGTTGGAACTTGGAATTACAACTTTAAGTTGTTAACTCTCTACAATCAGAGTGCCCCGTAGATTTTTTTTCAGAATGCTGAATTCATTTATACAATTAAAAACCCAATTTAAATAACAAAAAAAATGTAAAAAAAATATTTTAGCAAAATTCTCAAAAAATCCTAATAGTTAGACAACCTAGTTTCTTTTCTTATCTTTTTAATGTATCAATTTAAGCCTTCTATCAACAATGTGGAATTTTTAAATCTCATTAAAATTGGGTTATAAAATAATTGTTGGAATTGTAATTTTATGTTATAGAAATTATATTTTAATTATAAAAATAAATTAATATTTTCAAAAAAACATATATGGTCTGATTTTTTAAGATAAATTTAAATTGATACTTAGAATTTTTCAATTTAGGTTGAAAATGTTTTTAAAAAATTAAATTTATTTATAATTTTACATAACCAAAAATTATATACCCAAAATTATATTATATAAATTTAATGAAAAATGATAAGGCTTAATTCAAGGATGCATATTAAGTAATCAAAAATTGTAATCTTACTCAGAAAAAAAATAAAAAAAAATATTCAACCATTTAGACTCCTTTTCAAAATTCTTATTATATCTGAATTGAAGAATGTTAATAATAAAATCTAACTATTATTTAGAATTTAAGGAAAAATAGTAAAAACTATAAGAAACATGATTCCAAGAAACCTGTACAATGTTATCTTGAGGTTTCTGTGTGGCAATTTGAGTGTTAATGAGTTTGCAATATCGCTTAGGCAACTTTATCTTATAACAGTATCGTTGATGGATATGTGTCCAATAAATCTGGTTTATGATATCATATTATATTAGGATAAATATGTGATATTAAATATATAATGTTTATTTCAAATTTTATTAAATTTAATAAAAAAAAAAAAATATTTTTGGGATTTTTTTCATAAATGTTTTATAAAAATAATAATTTATGAGTGGCATTTTGTAATATTCAATCTTTAATGTTGTGTAATTAATGATATGTTAAATTTAAAAAAAGTGACATTTTCTTTTCATTTTTTATTTTGATCTATATATATATAGGTTGTTGTTCACTGACATTTTAGTCAACTGAAAAAAATCTGGGCTGAACCTTATGACCTCTCGATGGCGAGGCACTGATTTTGACCAATTAGGCTAACCCTTGGTGCTACATAAGTTTAAATATTATTTAGTGTTTCCTTTTATTTAAATTTTTAAGATTGAGTTTTTCAGAGCGGTTATAATCTCATTGAATTTCAAATTTTAAATCTTAATCAAAAACTAGTGGACTTAATAGTTTTCATTATTTTCCTATAAGGGGACATTGACATTATTGTATAATGTATGAGGGTATGTATCTAGCATTTTATCAAAAGCACCAAGCTCTTAATCTAGCATTGATTGTTGAACTCCTCTGTCATGATCATAGGAAAATTGTAACATGATTCTTTGGACTATAGAAACAATCTAGAGTCTATTTGTTGACATTTTTTTTGCGTTAAAGATGGATTGGACTATGTGTTATTTTGATTATATGTACCTCTACTTATTATATATATAAGAAACTTGTATAATGATTTGCATTCATATGAATGAGCATGGATATTTATGTAAAAGAATTTCCAAAATTTGAATATTTATGTATTTTTGGTTAACATATTTTTTGGTCTTTTTTTACCATTATTTTTTTCACAATTCAAGGTTTTGGTGTTGGCTTGATAAAATCGGTTCATTATCCATGGTTCATTTTTAGTTTTTAACTTTTGAGTGTTGATGACCTTAAATAACTTTTTGCCTGGTGGCTTTTTACTATCTTAGAGTTAGAGTAATTTAAATTTACTATTTTAATCTTCACACTTTAATACATACTATTTTTCTTAATACTACTGAATGATGAATTTAAATCAATGTTTAGAATATTTTACCATTTCCATTTTTTTGAATTATTTATTGAATTTAAATCTCTCTCATATATATAGTTTGAGAAACTACAATCTATAGACATTTAAGCTTTCAAAATTATCCAAAAATTACACTTTCTAAGCCACACCAATTCTCAACCTAGATTATTTTTGCTCACAAAATTTCTAACCACAAAATGCGCTAACAATACACCGGACACCCATCAATGTGTATTATACACCAACCCAAAAATAATAAATAATAAATTTAAATGAATATATACACTATTTTTCCATTACTGTTTTTCTTGAATTATTTATTAAATTTAAATTGATGTTGATGTTCCATCTTTCTTAAATTTTCTTTTAGAATGGAGGCGTACAGCCTTCTTGAAGTTTTTCTGGTTTTAAATTGGGAGTGCTTCTGCACCTCCGGCTTCTAGCTTCATGTTTTGTGTCCCCCTTAAAAAACTTTGTAGAACATTAAAATTAATTTAAAGCAATCTTGGTATTTCTTAACATCAAGGTCTGTAGTATCAAAACATTTTTACAATTACAAGTTGCTTAATTTCAAATAAATAATAGTTTATAATAATAAATAAATAGTTTAATTTCACGGAGATGAAATTAAATAACACAGAAAAATCATTTTTTAATGGATATAAAGGTTTTTATATGAGTTGTTTTTAGTGCGATTTTTTGGAAGCTTTTCCGGTCTAATTTCTCTAAAATCCAACAAATTGATTGAATTCAAAAGTTTGATGGGTGACCCTTGCACAATTGAAGTGACCTAGGAGGTTTTTAGGGTGTTGAATCCATATATACAATCAAAAAACTATTTTAAATAACACAAATCAAGATATCACCACAAATGTTTCCGCGGTGAAACTTCAAAAAGTCGCACTAAAAACAACTTTGTCTTTATATGTTGTCAAGTTAGCAAACAAACTTTGACTAAATAGACATTGTAAGCTTTTACTTGTATTCAAATTTACTTAAAATGGTATTATAGACATAGATTAATAAAAATTTAAGTTTAATTAAGAAGTTTATTGAATTATGCCTAAAGAGTTATTTTTAATAGAATGATAATGTAAATCAATGAAGTCATAATAACAAAATATTATTATTATTATTATTATTGAGATAGAATTTGCATTATCTTCAGAATGTTAGCATGATTAAAGTTATATCTAATATCTATTTCACATAGTTAGATTCATAACATGGGTGTAATGCCCCTAGGTGTCAATGCACATGCCATCTCAACAAAGCACTTAGGGCATTGGTCCCTCATTGCTGAGTTGATATGGTGGCACAGAAGGGATTTGAGTTGGCCTAGAATGTGCCTACACAATGGCACTCAAGTTGGCTTGATCATGTCCAAAGTGGTCCATGGTGGCTAGGATAGAACGGATACATCTGGCTAAATGCACTCGAAGTGGTTGCATGGCACCCAGGTGTAAACACCCCCCACCTTAACCTTAGTGAAAAGTATGAACTTGCTAATTCGATCTCCCTTATAACAAATTACAGAGATGGGATAATCATTTTTTTTGTCTTCAAAACTAGAAATAAGTAGCACCAATGTGTTCATCTAAGTGAGACGTTTCCAATGGAAAAACTTCACCCTAATCTGATCCCTGGATCAGAATTTATGATCTTTGAATTTCCAACAAATCAATGGGTGCCATGTCATCAACTCTACCACGTGGAACCCATGTGGCTATGCGCATATGACGAACCTCCCAATGTGACTTGGATTTCATTTATTGACCGCTAACCCGTCCATGGGTTGCAATTACATATTAATAATGCAAAGAAGATGCATATGTGCTTGTGTGTGTGTGTGTGTGTAACCAACCTAATAGTCGTTATCTACTCCCAATATCCCCATTTCCTTGGCCCTGTTACCCCAACTGTTCTCCCTTTTTCACTTGTAATTATTCCAGGGTTTGTCTCTCAAGATGGCTTGTGAAGTAGGGTCAACTCCACCAATGGGACAAGAGTGTAGGTTTTAACCCCATACAGAAATTACCTGCATACAAATGCTAATAACAAAAAATAAACAATAGAGAGAGCATAACATATCAAACAAATATACACAGGTATTTTCCCCTAGATCCCAAAATAGGGACTACCATATTAATTTTTCATTATGTTCCTTTCAATGTTACAATACATATATATACATGCTGAAGCATCCAATACAATGGATCGAAAACCATCGTGCCCAAAACCATGTGCAAAAAACATGCAGAAAACCATGGACAAAACCATGGGTCCAGAAAAGAAATTTTCCCCGAAACGTTGCCCCGAACTCCATAGAGGGGAGCTAACCACCCCCTCAAACCCCCTGTGATCCCCCCCACTAGTCGTGGAAATAATATAACACAACCCAAAATTCTTCCACTTGTTGTTTTCTTTCCACAGGAGGCCACAGGAGATCTTAGTCATTTATCCAGTGCTACAATGCCCACAGTTTCTCTACACCAAGAGAACTTCTCAGAGCTCACAGATTTTGTCAATGCATCTGCAGTATTCTTCAAAGTGTTCACCTTTACAAACAACACCTTTTTGTATTTTATCGTATCCCTCACAAAGTGATACTAAACACCAATATGCTTTGTATTTGAATGATAAGTAGGGTTCTTTGCCAAGAAAATTGCACTTTGGTTGTCACAGTCTATCCTTATAGCTCCTTGTACTAACCCCATACTTGAAGACCTCCAACCAAACTGCTTCCTTGCTTGCATGAGTCGCTGCGATGTATTTTTCCTTTGTAGCTGGTAGTGCCACTACAAATTGTTTCTTACTCATCCAACTCACTACACCTCCAAATAGGTTAAACACATACCTACTTGTAAATCTTCTATGATCTAGATCTCCAGCCCAATCTGCATCAGTAAAACCACGAATATCCAAAACTATGTCCAATCTTGCTCTTCCTTAGTAGCACAAACCATAACCACTAGTGCCACGCAAATACTTGAAAACCCATTTCATTGTTTTCCAATGCTCCTTCCCTAGTTTTGACATAAACCTACTCAATACTCCCACTGCATGTGCAGTGCTCATATAGTAGAGACCATCGCATACATCAGGCTACCAACTGCACTTGCATATGGAACACAAGACATGTCCTGTCCCTCTTCTGATGTCTTGGGACACTATTTAGCAGATAAATTTGCACCTACAGAAATAGGAACCTTCACCGGTTTACTATCCTGCATATTAAACCTCTGCAGTATTGTCTCGACATACTTCCTCTAGCTTATCCATAGCTTCCTCTTTTCCCAATTTCTTTTAATTTCCATGACCAAAATATAGTTTGCAGCACCAAGATCTTTCATGTCAAGTTCAGAGGACAATTGAGTTTTTAAATCCTAGATAATTTCTTTGTCATTTCCAACTAGCAACATATCATCCACATACAAGACCAGATAAATTACACGGTCACCAACTACTTTAAAATACACATGGTGATCTTCTTTGCTTCTGGTGAATCCAAGTCCCCATATAAATGTATTGAATTTCGGATACCACATCCTTGGTGATTGTTTTAACCCATAGAGAGACTTTTTTAACTTGCGTACTAGTTCTTTCTTACCCTTCAATGCAAAGACTTTAGCTTGCTTCATGTAGATCTCTTCTTCCAGATCCATGTGAAGAAACAGTGTCTTAACATCCATTTGTTCTACCTTGAAATCAAAAGCAACAACAACAATAAAAATAATCTAATAGAAGCTACCTTGGCAACAAGAGAAAAAATATCACCAGAATCAATTCCTGGCACCTCGGAATAACCATTTGCTACCTATCGAACTTTGTATTTCTCCACCTTTCCTTCTGCATATGTCTTCTTCTTGAACACCCATTTTGTGCCAATGGGTTTCCTTCCAACCGACAACTCCACTAGATCCCAAGCCTCATTTTTGTGCAAGGATGCCATTTCATCAATCATGGCCTCTCTCCAGAGTTTTCCATCCTCTGAATCTACTACTTCATTCACAATTCTAGGATCATCATCAGTAATAGATAAAGCAAAATTTGAACAGAAAGTAGATTGACTATATCTTTTTGGTTGCCTTCTTTCTGGATCTGATCTTCTCACAGCCAGAGTTTGTGGCTCTTCATCTTCTAATTCCTCTCCTGCTGTAGAGTCTGATTCTTCCTCCTTTAGCTGAAACTATATCTTCTTAGGTTCCTTTGAAGGGACTTAATGTTTAATAACATCTTTCACCTCCCTAAACACCACATCTCAGTTGTACATAACCTTCTTTGTTGTTGGGTTCCAAAGCTTACAACCCTTTAAACCATCCTTATACCCAATAAAGATGCACTTTTTAAATTTACTATCCAACTTTGTTCTTTTCTCCATTGGAACATGTACATATGCATCACATCCAAATACCCTCAGATGTGAAAGAGAAGGTTTCTTACTAGTCCATACCTCTTGTGGATTATTATCCTCCAACGCTGATGAAGGTGATTTGTTGACCAGGTAACATGATGTCTCCACCACCTGTACCCAAAATTCCTGTCCTAACCCACCACCACTGAGCATGATTCTTGCCCTTTCCATCAACGTCTTGCTCATTCTTTCTGCAACTCCATTTTGCTCAAGTGTGTATGGAGTAGTCTTCTACCATGCTATACCACACTTCTTACAGAATTCTTCAAATTGATTCTATCAAAACTCTCCAACATTATCTGTTCTCAGCATCTTTCTCTTCTTCTCTATCTGGTTTTCCACCAAAGCCTTAAATTCTTTAAACCTATCAAAGACTTCAGATTTCTTCTTAAGGAAATATATCCATGTATTCCTTCAGAAGTCATCTATAAATGATACATAGTACATAGACTTACCTAGTGATGGAACCTTCACAGGTCCAAACACATCACTGTGCACAAGCTCTAATATCTGTTCTGTCCTCTTACCACGAGAGGGGAAGCTCACCCGAATCCGCTTCCCATATACACAATTTTCATAGAAATTAGAATCTAGAGAGCTATTAGTCATACCTTATACCATAACTTTACCATGAAGTATTATAAAGCCCTTCTCTCCAATATGTTCAAGACTTTGATGCTATATTATGGTCTTTTCTTCAAAGACCACTAGATTTTCTGCTCCACTTTTAGGAACCACGAAACTGTTGCACCCATCAATAATAGTGCTACCTTGCAACTTGTACAGAGTTCCAATCTAAACTCCCCACATCAATACCAGTGCTCCCCAAACCATCTTGCAAGTATCCTTCTCGAACACTATTTTTACACCTACATTGTCTAGCTTTCTTATAGAAATCATATTTCTGGCCAATGCAGGAATATATAGAACACCCAAAAGTGTTCTAATCCTTCCACCTTGCACTTCAAATTTACTTTTCCATGACCAATGATTCTAGCCTTCCTATTATCCCCTAAGAAGACATCAACACCATCATATTTCTCATACTCGCAGAACCACTCTCTTTGGGGAGTTAAGTGAAAGGATGCATCTAAGTCAATCAACCATGCCTCATCATCTACATGTGTACATAAAGAAGAAGCCAAGTACACATCCCCACCTCCATCTGAGGTGGTTTTCACCTCTACAGAAGGAGCATCATTAGATCCCTTTCCTTTGTCAGAAGCTTAGATTTATAGTCTCTTTGTAGTGCCCTTCCTTTCCGCATTTCCAAAACACCTTTACAAATTTTCTTCTAGATTTAGATCTCCCATTCGATGACTTATTTTTGTTTCTGTTTTGGGATCGTCCTCGTACAAACAACGCATCATTGTTCCGGCACCTCATGTTTTTTCATCTCATCTACTCCGTCAGAAAGGATGAGACTATTTCATCAAACTGCAAGGCAGTTGCATTGCTACCTATTGCAATAACCAAACTGTCCCACGAATCTGGTAGAAACCACAACAAGCTAGTGCACTTATCTTCATCTGAAATTTTAATATCAACATATAATAACTGGCTTACCACAATATTAAATGTGTTTAGATGCTCTGTCACTAAGTCTCCATCTTTCATCCTCAGGTTATACAACTTTTTCCGCAGGAGAAATTTATTCACCAAAGACTTAGATTGGTACAAAGTCCCCAAATTGTCCCACAAAGCCTTCATCGTAGCTTCCCCTAATACATTCAGCAATATTGAATTTGAGACACACAATCATATTATGCTTTTTTCCTTCTAATCCAACTTCTTCCATTCTTCATCAGACACTCCCATTTCTTAGTACCTAGATTTACTGTGATTGACTGATCTTTGTCCACCAACAGATCCTCCATCTTTTGTTTCCACAACTCAAAACTATGATCATTAAATTTCTCGATCTCTATCTTTCCAATGCTCACAATATTCTTTCACCGCCAGAATCAATCCTGCAAATCTCCCACTGAACAGGGTCTACCACAGGCTCGAGCAAAGCCCCTCGATAACAAAGGCAGCCCCTTCAAGCGAAAACAACTTTGGTACCGAATGTAGGTTTCAACCCTGTACAGAAATTACTTGCATACAAATTCTAATAACAAAAAATAAACAATAGAGAGAGAATAACACATAAAACAAATAGACATAGCGATTTTCCCCTGAATCCCAAAACAAGGACTACCATATTGAATTTTCATTATGTTCCTTTCAATGCTACAATACATATATATACATCTCGAAGCATCCAATACCATGGACTAAAAACCAGGGCGCCCAAAACCATGTGCAAAAACCATGCACAAAACCATGGGTCCAATTTTTTTTTTTCCCTTGGGCACTGCCCTAGACCTCGTAGAGGGGGGCTAACAGCCCCCCTCAAACCTCCTATGACCACCCCGCTACACATCAACTAGTCATGGAAATAATATAACACAACCCAACAAACAAGTGGGATTATGTGTATACCATTGTGTTCTACCCCTACATCAACCTGTGTGCTTGAAAAAAACTTCAAGGCTCACCTTCAGGTTGCGTGTATGGTGGGTTCGCTAAGAGACAATAAAAGATCTATCAGGCTTATTTGCACACCACCGTAGGCTGACTTAAATCATCTTTTTTCCTCTTTAACTTGCACTCTTGTAAATGCTCCGGGAAGTAGTCACTAGGTTGACCTATCTCGTAGGCCCCACCCCGCACAAATGCAATAATAGTCAAGATTGTGTGGAGGCCACCATATGCCAGCCCCATGTCATCTCGCTCCCTTCTAAGCGTGTTTCCCCTTTTGAAATTATGATCTTATAAACCCCAAGGAACATCATCCTTCCACTTGCATTATTGTGATAAGGCATAATCCAAACATACAACTTATTACTTCAACGACGAGAATTCTTATCAAGCACATTTGGACTCCTATTCAGTTGATGAGTGCATGTTGCATTTCTCTTCAATTGTGGTGCATCCCTTACCCTATACAAAAATGCATTGCACCATCCTTAGGTCCTCCTCCTTCAAAAGCCATTATACAATCTTGAATTATAGTCTCTAACCTCCTTCTTGTTTATCTTTAAAATTTTTTCCCAAGAGTCACTCTTGCTTGCCTCCCTAGCACATGTTGCATTCACAGTGGAAAGTAGAGCCACTCCTTGACCTTTGTAATGGGAAACTATGCACATCTTGAGCCTTCCCCTCAAGCACTATGCATTACATAGTTACAGTGAGTAAGGATGCCACTGTTACATCTTAAACTTGCTCACTATGCCAAGCATTAGAGAAATTTTGAGGTTTAAAATGGGCCTCCTAAGAAATATTATAAAATAATAGTGGAAATAATAAAATAAGACTGGATTACCTCATCAAATTTTGGAGGGAAGAATGGAAAAGCTACTTTTTAACTTGTATTTTCACATTTTTACCTTTTTACTCCAAAAATGGTGAATCATCATCATATTGAATCCTATTTTTTCTTATAAATTTGATTTTGGTTGGAAATTTTTGTTTTGAGGCCCAATTCTTCTGACCTCAAAATTTCTCTAAAGACTAAACTCTTTCTATCTCCTTAGCGCATGGTGTAGTTCTACTGGATAATGCTAACACTCCAAAATCACTACCAAAGAAAACCATAGCACAATTTTAGTCAGTAATCCATCAACCCTTGTTCACTAAACTTCCCAACTGCATAGAACACTTGCTCATTCTTCTCCCTCCTAGTGCATGGAATAGGTCTAGTCAGTAGTGGATCCTACCTACACCCTTGCAGAAGAAAACTATGTTATGCCTTATTTTTGTCTCCCTTGGGTAACTGCAATCCATACACGGGGGCTTCGCTCAATGAACCTCTGACATATCGCCTGCGTTCATGGCATACTAAACAATACCCCTAATTCGATTACATATTGGAGAATACCTCTAAAATTCACATTATTTAACCCCCTACCAATATGAACCCAATACACCTCCCCAATTTGAAAAACCCCTACTTACACTAGATATTGTAGGTATCCATTTTTTTATTAACATTTTGTATACCCCTTTATATTTTTTCATTAATTTTGAGCTCCATTTTTTATACCCATCAATATAAAAACCCTTTACCCCCTATATATCCCCCAATATATTAAGTCAATTTTTCCTCAATATATATCCCCCAATATGAACCCACGTTGTATGGTATTGGTCCCCCAATGAAGCCCCCGTGAATCCATAGGCCCCCTAGTCACTACCATCTGCACTTCACACACATGCTCCTCCCTCTTTCCTTCCCTAGTGCAATGCATATTTCTAGTGCAAGTCACTCATATGCAGCCTCCTATAATTTCACACTGCACCTAAGAGGACCTCTCCCTCTTAGCTTTTGCACATTCCCACCATAATTATCCTCTTCCATGAGAAAAGTATAGGTATAATAGAAGTTTATTGGACTTATCTTGCCATGTCATTGGTGAACTTCATATCCAGGTGTACCATCTCAACATGGCATGGTGATGCTCAAGGAATATGTCAAGGAGAGATACAAGGAAGCACTTGTGAAGAAAAAGCAGAAAGATAAACCATCATGAAGAACACATTGCAACCTTGGACCAAGAAAAAGAAGTTGACATGGAAGGTTTCAACATTCATCTATACCCTTTTGAGGGTCAAAATAAAGAACAAGAAAAGTTCTACCATGAATAATTCAAAGTCCAAGAAAAAAAGGAGAGTGGTTTTGCATTGCCACATGATCTTGAAGTTCCAAGTCATCATTTCCATGTCATGGCTTGTACAAGTTTCATCACAATGCCGTATGTGTCAATATGTCTTGACAAATCATTTGTGGATATAATGATGTAATTTTCAAAATGACAAAATGTAAATGTGTGGAAGTCCAAGAGTCATGAGGGAAGCTCAAGAGTCATGCATATATGAAAGGTCATTCCTCTTATTATAAATACACCCTCATAACTCAAGCAAGGGGATTTTGGAGTTTGATGCTTTGGATATTTATCCTTAGCTTCTCTAGCTCGACATAGGAGAGAAGATCATTCTTTGGAGAAGCAAGAAGTGACTTAATGTTCCACTATTCGAGCTAGTTGCTCACCATTGTAACTCTATATTAGGATCTTTCACTTAATTATTAGAAGCTCATTGAGCTAACACATTTTCATGCATGTATTGTGAATATTGTAAGGCTATTCTTTATATGTTTTTAGTATATGTTATGTTCATATGTACTAAATAAATTTAACTAAGCCATTGGATTTGGTGCTTATCTTGTTAGATGTGTGTTGTATGGGGTTTAATGATCATTGTGTATACATGAACTACTGCACTAGATAAATAATGAATCTTTCCTTGCTCTCGTGTATCTCTCTCAGGATAGTACTATTTCTTTCCTCCTAGAGACTCACTCTTGTCTCCCCTCTTCTCCCCTCTTGTGAAAGCCTCTTTTTACACATTACAATTGGTTTTTCACAGTGTCATATTGCTTGTTGATTTATATTCTTATTATTCATTGTAGCTAAGGAAAAATATGAGTTACGGTGGTCGGGCCAATACTTTTCATGGGGCTCCTACTCCAAATAGTGTGAGGTCTAGTTTGGGCTTCACATCACGGAGACCCCTTGTATGGTGGTGATATCTAGCACCGTCAACAAGTGGCTTATAAAGGTGAAGTTGTGTCAGTGTCCTATTGTAAACCACTTAAGTAATAGAATGGTTTCATTTTATTGAAGCCGTGTATGTTAAAAAAAGGCCCATGTGATAGGTCTTATTTGAAAGAAATAATCCTAAGAAGGCTAGCAAGATGTTTCTTCAATAAAAAATTTCTATTGGTATAATTTTCCTCATAGGTTAAATAAAAACTATATAATAAATTAGAAGCAAACTAATGGAATGACATGTGAATCATATTGTAATTATATTTGGGCCTCATATATAGGTTCCCCCTTAAATAAACAAAATAATATTTCTTTTATCAATATATGTATTACTATTTGTGACATTCAGATTCTTTTATAAATATCTCATTTGTAATCTAAATCTTGTTCTCTTACATTATTTCTACTATGAATCTTTCTATTTTTGTAATAAATAAAATCATGTTATATGCAAATCAAGTTACCACTACCTGATATGAAGAAGACATGATTAAAAACTCTTTTTCTGTTTATTGGTGTCATTAAATTTGCCAATATTATTTTTATTTCCATTAGCATTATCAATGTATCTTTTCACTTTATATCTTGGTATAAAGTATTACAATTTATCCACAAAAAAACTTTCAAAAACATTTATCATTCCTTCATTTCTTATAATTTAGTTATTGCGAACATATTTAATGTGTTGATAGGGCTCTTATAGATCTACATCATTAGTCTCTACCTCACTAGGGACTATAGCATTCACCTCATGTCAGAGTGTGTTGACTTTCCAATATTTTGTTGCGTTTTTTTTAATTTTAACCAAAGTTTCAAAAAAATGCTCAATATAAGAAAATGCTCAATATTCCTACTTTATCGTAAATTTAAAAATAATTTTATAATTTTTTGGAAATGTTATTTCTAATTTTCAATTGTCTAAGCCAGCTCCGATTGGACATAATTCCCTTGGTGGAGATCATTTTATTTTTGTTATTTGTTAGTGCGTGAGAAATAATTTTAAAATCGAAAAAGGGCCAATTTTGTGAGTGGCTATTTTGTAGGCAAGTGCTCTGCCACTAACACTTGAATTGTTATTCTATTGTTTTGCCCAATAATACCATAACTAATGTAGTTGTAGGTCCTTTACATAGACCGACGAGGGCATGAGCTAAAATGATTTCTAATTAATATTATGCAAAGATTTCGAGGTGTGGATCTTTCACTATGTAGAGGAACCTTTGCACAATGTTGATATCTAAGGATATGAAATAATAGAAGAAATAAATATTATGAAGCATGATCATAACTAAGCTCTATTCATAACTGTTTATACTAGTAAATACGAATTCGTGTGAGGTGATACTCTGATCTGTTTCATTTGATTGGGTTCTTATTATGTTATGAATTTTCGCATGATCATTGGCATTCATCCAACGGTTAACTTGGGCAATATTTTTATAGACAATAGTTGTTCAATTTTCTACTATTAGCAAATTTCCATATTCACAACTGAATTATATCTAGAAATACATTCTCTAGCATGCTGAGAGATATGGATGAAGCTTTGATGTATGTTGTCTTGAATGTTACTGTATTCGGACATCTGATGGGGAGTGTGGCAGTACTTAGTTTTGAAATTAAAAGCTTTACATAACTCGCTAAATTGAGTTGCCTAATTATTTATTGTTAGTTGTCTCTTATACCTCTATACACTGATCGAAAGAAGTGTTATTCTTTATCCATTCCATATCCTTAATTATGTTCAAAATGCAAAGCTTATAAAAGTGAAAAATAATAATAATGGATCTTATTGTTTAACTATGCCTTTAACTATTCGAGCGAATCATTTAAAATTTTGGAAACTACTTTTAGCTATTATTATTCATTACATTGGTTGTACTCTGCACTATTGATGTTCACACTGGTATCTAATATATTTTTATCTTGCATTTTAAATGGGGCCTCTACACTTCGAATATGTACGTCTACATATACTTTTTCAATGTAGTTCTGAGGAAGCACATTGTGTGGGAGTGTTGTGCCTCTACACTCTCACACAATGAGCTTCCTCCACACATTATTTATACAATTATGTTTTTGGCATTGGCTTTTTTTCCCTTTTACATTGTTGTCCCTGCATTCAACAATAGTTGCGGTATTGTTATAATTCCCTCCTATACTCCTCTCTGCAGGCTGGTTATACAACAATTGTGATGGTTCTAGAGTCAAAATATGCACAATTTGGATTATCTGTGTTAGGTAAACTTGACATAGGATAGAGTCAAAGTTGACCAGGTTAAACAATGATGGTTTTGGGGCACATGGTATTATGCACCCATAGTATTATGTTCGTGGTATTATATGTAATGGAGCTTATAAAAGGCTAGAATGACTTCATTGTAATGTAAGACCTGGAGATGAGCTGTGAAGGCTCACTTGGTAGGATTGCCCAGGGTTTTGGCCAATGCTAATAAGATCTTATTAGGTTGGGTTTTCCCCGGATTTGGGTTTTTTTGGGAGAAACATTTGTGTTTATGTGTTTATGGTTGTTGTTGGCTATTTTTTATATTTGTTTCTCTCGGTAATTCTGATGGGACCCAGCCAACTTGGCGTAACCCTTTGCACTTTTAAGGTTACACTTGGACGTTTAAGTGGTAGTTGTAGGTGGCATTTGTTTTTCCCGCATCCTGTATCTGGTAGCTGGGCATTAACTGCAGGTGTAAATGTGCAGTCCTTCTGCCTTGGTAAACGCTGTTGCCCTAACTCTATGTGATTTCTCGATTGTTCCTTGTCATTCTTGCCGTTGGTTATGAGGGTTTCGAGCTCTGCGTATGGAAGTATGTCGAGGGTGTTGTATCCTGTTTCTGTTGGTTCTAAATTATGATTTCATGGCTGTGGGTTGATTTTTTGCTTGCTCTGGTTATGGGTGGAGGCCTTCTCTGCGCGTTTGACTGTTTGTCCACCTGTGTGCATCAACGGTGTTCGGCTCTGGGTTTTCTTGCAAACTCTGGTAAGTTGTTTACCCACTCTGTTACTCTGTGTTTAATAAATGAGTTCAAGCTCCTCGTCCTGGTCGTGTTTACTGTAACTATTGGTTGCCTGTAAAGAAGTCTGGTTCGAATTTGGGTTGTTTTAACACTGTATTCAGCTCTTGCTATCCCATTCCTGCATGTACTGTTAGTCTTCTGGTCCTTTGTTTTCGAATCTGGTTTGGTAGTGATTCTTGGGTTATGAATTTGCTGGTAACGCTATGCTGTTCATACAGGAACAATGGAAAAGTTCATTCAACCTCTGCTACAGGTAAATGCTCTTTCTTTGATTCAATGTTCGCTCTCTTTTTGTTCTGGGTCTAAACCAAACTGCTCCTCTGGTCTCTAGTTCACTATGGCATCCTCTGGTTCGAATGTATGGCTCCTCCTCACGCGGTCTCCAGGTGAGGGTTTCTTTCCCTTTTCCCTTTAATTTTTATAACGCTGGTTTTGTTTTCTGTCAAGGGTTTCGTCCCTTCCGGTTCTGTTGAACTCCAAACTCACTCTCGCTTGTTTGGTTGCAGGTCTTCTCTGGTGGCCTGGAGGGCGCACGTCTCTGTCTTCAAAAAATGTTCGATAGCGTGAAAGTGGGTAGGCATGTAATCTATATTGTTCGTCTGTCTCGAGGTCTCTGTTCCGAATATGGTTCGCTTGTTGTTTTACTGTTTGAGTTTGGTGGGATTCACGTCCGCTATTATCTTTCTGGGATGAGTTCACTAGGCTATAACGCGGCTTCAACAAATCCTTATCTTGTGCCTGTAGTCAAAACCTGACGAGGGTTTTGTATTCGTTGCTTGTCTGTGGTGGCTGAGAAAATTTTGATCTTGTTTTGACTGTACCAGTCTCTGTAATATTTAAGGGAACTCGACTCTTTCGGTTTCGACTATGCAGTAATGTTTCTGGACAATATAAATGTAAATCGTTTTCTTATGAAAGGAAAAAGGAATGTTTTATTTGGTACCTATAGCCTTCGCTTGTGGTTTTGTTACGTTGCTGGCATTTGATTCTTTTACTGGACTCTTTACTTGTTTGCTGGTCTCGATTAGCTGTGCGTAACTATGCTTCTTCAACTATATCTCTGTGCGCTTGTTTGGTAATGATTTCGAATACAGTTCATACTCGTACAGCAGCCATAATATTACGTTTAGTTTACAGAAATGTAAAATCCTGTTAATTAAGTATGAGAGATCAAATCAATAATTTAGGAAATAAGATAGATGGACAGTAATTCTCTGGTACTTTTGAATGCTTGATAATTCTGTTCTTCAATTACTCAACTTGTTCTCTACTTGACTAAAAGACTCTTTCTTTACATGTATGTTTGGCTTTTATAGCCTCTGTCTTTAGTTAAGGCTTGCAGTTTGTTTCTTTCTGTTACAAAGACAGTTACATGCTTCTGTTCCTATTTGTAACCATAATTGTTTGAATATTTCAAGACTTGTAAAAGTAGTTAAGAGTTATTTTTCCTAATTACCGAAACTACCCTTAAATCAACAATGAAACTAACAGTAATCCTAACTGGAAAAGTAAACCATCTAACTGTTGCTGACTTGTAAAATAACGTAAAAAGAAAAATTATCTTCAGCAGAATTTAACAATTCAGTTTCCCGCTTGTGAACCTGGTTGGAGTCTTTCTGCCTCGTCACTGTGAGCTGGATGCTCCTGCATCAGGCTCCCGGGGTGAGAAAAGATCATGACTCCTGTTCATGAGCTCCTCCACTGATGTCCCTGTTCGTTCAATCTGCCTGGCGTCAAGCCATGAGCTGTCCTCAATCGGACGGTTCTTCCACTTGACCAGGTACTGAAAATAATTTTTCCGCCGAGTACGCCTAACTACCTGAGTTTCGAGGATGCCTTCGATCTCAGGAGGTTGGACATAAGGTATCTGTTTCTTCCAACTGTCTCTGTCTTCCTGGGTGTTCCGCGTGGATTGTCCGAGTTCATCCTTCCTTCCTTCCAACAGTTCGCCTGTATACGGAAACAAATTTGCCACATTGAAGATAGGTGATATGCCTACTCCAGGTGGTAGTTGGATTTCGTAGGCATTCGCTGAAAACTTCCGCAAGATCTTGCAAGGCCCTATTTTCTTGTATTTCAGTTTGTTATACGTACCTTTAGGAAACCGCTCCTTGCGTAAGTGTACCAGAACATCATCCCCTACCTCAAAATGAACTTCTCTCCTCTTCAAATCTGCGTGTTCCTTATACTTCAAGCTGTTGTCCTGTAACTTTGCCTTTACCTGTTCATGTAAATCCCTCATCGCATTTGCAAAATCTTCTCCATCCGCACTCCGTCGTTCCTGTAAACCAAGATCCCGAAGCTCATGCACTCCTCGAGGGTGCATACCATAAATAATTTGGAAAGGACTGAGACCCGTGCTATGATTCGGCGAATCATTGTAAGCAAATTCTGCTTGCGCCAGCACTCGGTCCCACATTCTAGAATTTTCTCCGACCAAGCTGCGTAACAGATTTCCTAGACTTCTGTTCACAACTTCTGTCTGCCCATCGGTCTGCGGATGGTAAGCAGAACTGTAGCTTAATTGGGTGTTCATTTTTTCCATAAGGTACGCCAAAAATTTCCCGTGAACTTTTTGTCTCTGTCTGATAGGATGGTTGTTGGTAACCCGTGTAATCGGACAATCTCATTAAAAAACAAGTGGGCCACGTAAGTGGCATCACTAGTTTTTCGACAAGGTACAAAATGTGCCATTTTCGAGAAACGATCTACTACCACCATTACCGAATCATACCCTTCTGTGTTTTTCGGCAGTCCCAATACAAAATCTAAACTCACCGAATCCCAAGGTCTGCATGGAATAGGCAATGGCGTGTACAGTCCTGTGTTCTGGCTATGTCCTTTCGCTAGTTGACACACCTTACACTTAGCCACAAAACATTGTACGTCCCGTCTCATTCTCGGCCAAAAGTAAAAGTGACTAAGTTGCTCTAAAGTCTTGTCAATACCAAAGTGTCCAGCCAATCCCCCACTGTGTTTTTCACGAATGATATTCTCCCTCATAGAACAACTGGGGATACACAGTTGTCCTCCCTTGAAAAGTAATTTCTCCTGTATGTTATAGTCCAACCAAGGACTGTTTCCTCTTATTAAAGGATTCTGGCACGCCTCGTAGGCTTCTCTGAAATCTGTGTCTGTCTTATAAAGATCCCGTAAATGTTCAAAGCCCAAAACCTGCACAGTGCTTTCCTGCAATAGTAAAGCTTTTCTGCTCAATGCATCGGCTACCTTATTCGCTTGCCCACTGATATGCTTCAGTACAAAATTAAAACTCTGTAAGTACTCCACCCATTTGGCATGCTTATGATTAAGTTTATGCTGTTGCATTACATACTGTAATGCAGAATTATCTGAGAACAGCACGAACTCGTTTCCCAACAAGTAATGCCTCAAGTGTCCTAGCACCTATACTACTGCGTAGAATTCCTTATCGTATGAGGAGTACTTCTACCTACTCTCATTCAGTTTTTCACTAAAGAATTCCACTGGTCTGTCCTCCTGGCTGAGTACAGCTCTGATTGCTGTTCCACTAGCATCACAACGTACCTGAAATAGTTTTTGAAAGTCTGGTAGCCTGAGAATCGATCTTTTTGTTATTTTCCTCTTCAATAGTTGAAAGCTCTTTTCTGTTGCTTCTGTCCATCGAAAAGGTTGGCTGGCCTTTTTGATGGTCTCCAACATAGGAGCACAGATTCTGCTAAAATCTCTAATAAACTTTCTGTAAAAACTCGCTAATCCGTGAAAACTTCGTACCTCAAACAAATTCTTCGGTGACTGCCAATTTATGATTGCTGTCACTTTCTCCGGATCCATCTTTAATTCATTCTCTGCTATCACAAATCCCAGATAAATTAGTTCTCTCTGCAAAAACGTACATTTCTTTAGATTGATCAATAACTTGTTCTGTTGTAGCTTCTCTAACACTTTACGCACATGCCAGAGGTGTTCTTCTCGTGTCTTACTGAAAATAAGTATGTCATCCAAATAAACAATTACAAATTTCCCTATATATTCCTTTAGCATCTCATTCATGAGTCTCATGAAGGTGCTGGGCACATTGCTCAACCCGAACAGCATGACCAACCATTCATATAGGCCCTCATTTGTTTTAAAAGTTGTCTTCCATTCATCTCCTTCACGTATCCGAATCTGGTGATATCCACTTTTTAAATCTATCTTAGAAAAGTAAGCTGCCCCACTCAAACAGTCCATCATATCATCCATGCGCGGTAACGTAAATCTGTACCGTATGGTGATTTTATTGATGGCCCTGGAATCAGTGCAAATTCGCCATTCTCCTCCCTTTTTGGGGGCGAGAACTGTTGGTACAGCACATGGGCTCAAACTTTCTCTGATCAATCCTTTATCCAATAGCTCCTGCACCTGTTTTCTGATTTCTTCATTATCCTTGGGGCTCATTCGATAAGCTGCCTTGTTCGGTAAGCTGGCTCCTGGTATGAAATCAATGTGGTGACTAATGCTCCGCTTGGGAGGTAACTTATCCGGCAAGTCATCTACTACTATATCTGTAAATTCTTCCAACATCTGTTGTATTTCTATAGGAAAATCTGTGATTTCTGTGTGTAACAAAACGGTCCTAGTCTTTCTCACTACAACAAAATTCATCTCACTGTTTTCAACTTGCTTCAAAAATTGTTTTCCGTTCATAAGCAACGCCTTTGGTTCATTTCCTTCAACTGCCTCTTTCTCCTCTCTGATAGGCACAAGGGTATGCTTAACCCCATCTTTTTCAAACTTATAACAATTCAATACCCCATCATGTGTCACTTTTCTGTCATATTGCCAAGGTCTGCCCAACAAAATGTGGCACACGTCCATTGGCATAATGTCGCAAATAATTTTGTCTTTGTAACGTCCTATCTGGAATTCCACTTCACTCTGTTCATCCACCAGCAACTGGTGTCCTTTCTGTAACCACGAAACTCGATATGGAGTGGGGTGTTTCAGACGTTTCAGTCCTAACTTCTCCACCATCTCGACTGACACCAAATTGTCAGTACTTCCGCTATCAATTATCATTTTACAGCACTTACCTTGCGACTTACAAACTGTTCTGAACAGAGCTTTCCGTTGCGTCTGTTCAATACTCTCATCAACTGGCTTCACCAACACCTTATGCAGCACTAAAGCTTCTCCTGTTTCTGGGGCATTTTCTGCCTCTTGAGGAGGTGCTGCTGCTTCCTCTGGCTGTGCCACATATGCGCCTCGCTGTCCAGTTGAATCTGTCTCTGGGCACTCAAAAGAGCAGTGCCCCCACTTGTGGCATCTATAACACTGGTATCCAGTTCCCCTTCCACGACCATTTCGTCTATCGCGCTGAAACAATCTGCCACCCCTCGTTCCATCTCCTTTTTCTGCTGTTCCCGAAGTCCTCGAACTGCTGGCTTCTTCGTTGTTGCCAGCAGTCCGACCCCTGCCATAGGACTGGCCTCTTCCTCTGTTAGACCCTCGTCCTCTCCTGGCATTCTGTCTTCGGTTAAGCTTTTCCTCTGCTTTAACTGCACTCTGATATGCCTCCTCTGTATTGTTGGGAGACAGAATACTTATTTCGTCTAAAATCTCCATCCTCAGCCCATTCACATATCTGGCTGTCCTCTCTGCTATATCCTCTGTATATCCTTCTTGCAAGTTACTCGATAAAATTCCTCCGTATATTCTTTCACCGTCAGACCTCTCTGTCTCAAGTTCTGAACTTGCCTATGTAATGCAATTTGATAATCTCTTGGCAGAAATCTGCCCTTCAATTTAGCTACCATCCTTGCCCAAGTCTTTATCGGAGGCTTGTTCAACCTCTTCCTCTCATTCTGGACACTGTCCCACCACAGGGTTGCGTGTCCTTTCAGCTTTGTTGCTGCAAATTTGACCCTACGGTCTTCACTAATTTCTTCGCATTCAAAGTACTTGTCCATCTCACTAATCCAATCTAATACTACATCAATCAATAAACTACCATCATAGGTTGGTAATTCTGGTTTTGGTTTACTATTTGACAATAATAGAGACTTCAACAATCTCACTTCTGGTGAGTCACCTTCAGCCCCATCTGCTGGTGCTTCCACTTCTTCGTCACTCACATCACCTAACTCTGGATCTCTCCTTCTGCCTACCTCTACTGCTTCCAATCGAGCAGTAAGAATTCTGAGTTCTTCCCTTAACGCCTCATCTACCATTCTACGGGCACCTCTACCTCGTCCTCGTCTACCTATATCCATTTCTCCCAAATTTTTTCAACTCAACTAGCTCCGATACCACTCTGATGGGACCTAGCCCACTTGGCGTAACCCTTTGCACTTGTAAGGTTACACTTGGACGTTTACGTGGCGGTTGTAGGTGGCATTTGTTTTTCCCGCGTTCTGTAGCTAGTAGCTGGGCATTAACTGCGGGTGTAAATGTGCAGTCCTTCTGCCTTGGTAAACGATGTTACCCTAACCCTATGCGATTTCTCAATTGTTCCTTGTCATTCTTACTGTTGGTTCTGACGGTTTCGAGCTCTGCGTATGGAAGTATGTCGAGGGTGTTGTATCCTATTTCTGTTGGTTCTGAATTATGATTTCATGGGTGTGGGTTGAATTTTTGCTTACTCTAGTTATGGGTGGAGGCCTTCTCTGCGCGTTTGACTGTTTGTCCACCTGTGTGCATCAACGGCGTTCGGCTTTGGGTTTTCTTGCAAACTCTGGTAAGTTTTTTACCCACTCTATTACTCTGTGTTTAATAAATGAGTTCAAGCTCCTCGTCCTAGTCATGTTTACTGTAACTGTTGGTTGCCTGTAAAGAAGTCTGGTTCGAATTTGGGTTGTTTTAACACTGGTATTCAGCTCTTGCTATCCCATTCCTGCATGTACTGTTAGTCTTCTGGTCCTTTGTTTTCGAATCTGGTTTGGTAGTGATTCTTGGGTTATGAATTTGCTGGTAACGCTATGCTGTTCATACAGGAACAATGGAAAAGTTCATTCAACCTCTGCTACAGGTAAATACTCTTTCTCTGATTCAATGTTCGCTCTCTTTTTGTTCTGGGTCTAAACCAAACTGCTCCTCTGGTCTCCAGTTCACTATGGCGTCCTCTGGTTCGAATGTATGGCTCCTCCTCACGCGGTCTCCAGGTGAGGGTTTCTTTCCCTTTTCCCTTTAATTTTTATAGCGCTGGTTTTGTTTTCTGTCAAGGGTTTCGTCCCTTCCGGTTCTGTTGAACTCCAAACTCACTCTCGCTTGTTTGGTTGCAGGTCTTCTCTGGTGGCCTGGAGGGAGCACGTCTCTGTCTTCAAAAAATGTTCGATAGCGTGAAAGTGGGTAGGCCTGTAACCTATATTGCTTGTCTGTCTCGAGGTCTCTGTTCCGAATATGGTTCGCTTGTTGTTTTACTGTTTGAGTCTGGTTGGATTCACGTCTGCTATTGTCTTTCTGGGATGAGTTCACTGGGCTGTAATGCGGCTTCAACCAATCCTTATCTTGTGCCTGTAGTCAAACCCTAAAGAGGGTTTTGTATTCGTTGCTTGTCTGTGGTGGCTGAGCAAATTTTGATCTTGTTTTGACTGTACCAGTCTCTGTAATATTTAAGGGAACTCGACTCTTTCGGTTTCGACTATGCAGTAATGTTTATGGACAATATAAATGTAAATCGTTTTCTTATGAAAGGAAAAAGGAATGTGTTATTTGGTACCTGTAGCCTTCGCTTGTGGTTTTGTTACGTTGTTGGCATTGGATTCTTTTACTAGACTCTTTACTTGTTTGCTGGTCTCGATTAGCTGTGCGTAACTGTGCTTCTTCAACTATATCTCTGTGTGCTTGTTTGGTAATGATTTCGAATACAGTTCATACTCGTACAGCAGCCATAATATTACGTTTAGTTTACAGAAATGTAAAATCCTGTTAATTAAGTATGAGAGATCAAATCAATAATTTAGGAAATAAGATAGATGGACAGTAATTCTCTGGTACTTTTGAATGCTTGATAATTCTGTTCTTCAATTACTCAACTTGTTCTCTACTTGACTAAAAGACTCTTTCTTTACATGTATGTTTGGCTTTTATAGCCTCTATCTTCAGTTAAGGCTTGCAGTTTGTTTCTTTCTGTTACAAAGACAGTTACATGCTTCTGTTCCTATTTGTAACCATAATTGTTTGAATATTTCAAGACTTGTAAAAGCAGTTAAGAGTTATTTTTCCTAATTACTGAAACTACCCTTAAATCGACAATGAAACTAACAGTAATCCTAACTAGAAAAGTAAACCATCTAACTGTTGCTGACTTGTAAAATAACGTAAAAAGAAAAATTATCTTCAGTAGAATGTAACAATTCAGTTTCCCACTTGTGAACCTGGTTGGAGTCTTTCTGCCTCATCACTGTGAGCTGGATGCTCCTGCATCAAATTCTGTGTAATTAATTTGTGTCCTCGGGTAATTTTCTAACAACTAGTATCAGAGCCAGATATTGGCTTTAAAGGGATTCTTTGATGTCAGGGGTTTATAGTGCCTGATGAGATCAGTGCAACCTTTTTCCAGATCTGGGTCTGGAAAATAATGGTGGAACAATCATATGTGGAAGAACCTTGAGGAGAATGTGTGGAAGATAGTGCTGTAACTGCTAGGGATCATAGTACATTTGCGATATTTATTAGTTTGGAACATGCTAATGAATTGTTCAGGATTCATGCGGCTATTTAAAGAAGTTCATCAGAAGAAAATTGTTCATGCAACTTAGAAAATTGTTCGTTTTCTGCTACGTGAGGCCACCAGTGCTGGAATCTACAATGTTCTTATTGGGCTCACAATTGGAGCAGTTTGATAGAAGTTTTTGAGCAAATAAAATGGAGAGAAGATGGATCAGAATGGCAGCAACAATAAACAAAAAAAAATTAATGAAGTCAAAATTATTGCATGTAAATGGGCATACTACTGTAAGACCTGGTAAGGCATGTGTACCCCTTGGTGATCACCAGTAAAGTCTAGGTTAGACCTAGGTGATGGGGGGATGTTGGGTTAACAATACCTGTGGTAAAAACTCTAAGGCGGGTAAGTGCTAGAGTGAGCAGGATTGTCTTACTTAGCAAGTTTGGCTGGAGTTAGTCAAGGAACCCCAAGTCAAGTTTAAGGGGGGAATTGTTAGGTAAACTTGACTTAGGATAGAATCAAAGTTGACCAGGTGAAACAATGATGGTTTTGGGGCACATGGTATTGGGCACCCATAGTATTATGCTCATGGTATTATATGTAATGGAGCTTATAGAAGGCTTGAATGACTTCATTGTAATGCAAGACCTGGAGGTGAGCGGTGAAGGCTCACTTGGTCGGATTGGCCAGGGTTTTGGCCAATGCTAATAAGATCTTATTAGGTTGGGTTTTCACCGAATTTGGGGTTTTTCTGGATAAACATTTGTGTTTATGTGTTTATGGTTGTTGCTGGTTATTTTTTATATTTGTTTCTCTCAGTAATTCTCCATAATTAATTTGTGTTCTCAGGTAAATTTTCTAACAATCTAGTCCACCATCAAGTGTGCCTTCACTCATTTTAGTCTAGTTGTTATTGCCACCATGGCATTTGAGCTCCCTTTTGTCATTTGGTGTCATCACAATAAACCCTAATGATGAATGTAATGGAAAAACATGCCAATTATATCGTAATAGTGTAGCGTAATACAATGAGTACGCACTTTTATATACTTTAATAGAATTACCTCTTTTTTTTAATCAAGCACCACCACTTACTTCAGTTAATATGTAACGGTAAATGGAGTCACTAGTAGTTCGAAATGACTGCCCCACCAAATAAGTAGCTTAGGTATGTTAAGTGTCTTGCTCGACCATAACAAGGGAAAGTAACGCTATTCATTAATCAAAAGTGACAAAAAAATTAACTCAATTCCAAGTACAAAAGAAGGGTCCAAGTAGTGATAAAATACATGAAATTACAATTTCAGTGGTCAAGTTCTTTCCTTCAAAAAAAGGGGTGCATCTCCATATGACTGAGGAAAATTGCAGCGTGATGTAACACTAATTTAAGCCAAAAAATACTTTTTAAGATGTGTTGTTACAGTAGGGTCCGATGTAACCCTAAGTCTTGTTATATTGTGTGCATGAATGCAATATCCATTTTATAAAAAAGGAAAAAGTAACTCTACATTAGCACCAAATGTCCCAGGGTAACTTAAAATGGAAAGAAATCAACCATTTTCTTCACAGTCAACCCATCTTCCCAAAAATGAGACAACTTGTGGTGAGAAAAACCAAGGAACGTAGAGTCAGCAATGTGGATATTTCACACACGGAAAGCTTTGTACAAGCGAAGATCCACAGAAGGGGTAGTTTATTGCCACTTACTTTCTATTTCCCATTTCTTGAGGTATTCCTCCATCGTCCTAGCTATTGGAGTGAAATTAACTTATCTGCACATATGCGATTTTCCACAACGCATGCTTCGTTTCCAATAAGGAAGTCCAAATGGACTAGCGGTGGACCCGTGAGTTCTCAAGATGTGTAGGCATATGATGTGCATTAAAGTAGAGACAAACATCTTAAACTTTCATTGACTAGAGCACCATATCACGGCTCTCGTAAACTCCCCATTAAAATATACATTCTACCCAAAATATTACAGGATATCTCACTATAGATCATTTTGTACAATTATCTAAAAATACAAATACTACACTCGTACTATTTTAACGTTTGAAAAATAGAAGGTTGGAGTAGTTATTGTCCAAAATGATATCATGTATCTTTGGACAAATTTTTTGAAGATGTATGTAGAGCCTAAGTTCATTTCCAAATTCATTTTAATTCGGATTATATGTATGTAGAGCCTAAGATCATTTCCAAATTAATTTTAATTTTGGATCATATAAAACGTACAAAGGAAGCACAGAAACATTTGTGAATTTCGAAAATGAAATGATTGCAGACATTGTGGAAATTGAACGGATTTGATTTATTCCTATACATGTGGCCATATTGCATAGGGTTGTTGTGCTACTTTGCATTAGCACCAAGTGTCGTGGGCAAAATCAAATGAAATAAATCATTTTCTTCATGGTCCACACATCATTCCAAAAATGAGACACCCTATTGTGAGAAAAACCAAGGGGAGTAGAGTTAGCAGTCTACTGATAACTATTTTCATGTTTGAAAAACTATTTTAATGGGTTGCTTTGTATTAAGAAATATAAATAAAACATGAAAAAAAATTGATATACAAAATTTGTTTATTGCAAGAGAGTATCAAATTCTAATATGTTTTATACAAGTGAAACCAACGCTCAACAAAATATTTTTATCAAGCGTAATAAAGGAACTAATAAATTAAGAAATGTTGATGTTGTAGTGATTTATGTAATAAAGGCACAATTACATTATTAATAAAAACTTAGATAAAAGGTAAGAAATTAATTATTAAATTAGACAAATAATGATGTTCTTAATATTTTCAATAATCAACATCACACAATTGTTGATTTCTGAAATGAATATAAAGCAAGAAAAAAAAACCTTTAAGTCTCTTCTTAATTCATTTTTATGCATTATATATTGGATGTAAAAATTGAATCAGTGTTTTGAATTTTTTTTACTTCTATAACCCATGTGCCTTTTACAAAATAACATCAAAAGACGCTCCATCCATTTTATTACATATAGGATTCAACCCATGTGCGAAGGAAGCTACAAAGTGGGTGGTCTGGATTGTTTATTTTTCATGGAAATTTGAAGTCATGAAATCATTTAGCAGGTAGTTGAAATTGGTGGTCGTGGGTCTCGGAAGATTCAGGAATCTATACATAAAAATAATACACACTCTTCTCTCCATAAACAGTATCAATCACAAGCATTTCAAATCCAAACGAATGCATACCAAGTTGGTTCGTTTAAAGGTAGAAGGTTCTATCCACAACAATAATGCTAGAGTGCCTTGGCCTTACAATTTTGTTGTTAATATCATTGTGAATTTTTTTCCATTGTGTAGAGCTATGCACAATGGACTTAGCTCCACACAAAGTGAAAAAATTAAAGGTTATCCAAAGTTATAAATTAATTGATTACCTATCATTATAAGTGCTAAAACAGATTTCAACAAACAAATTCTTCCACCTAATTGTGGGCCCTCTACACACATATATCTATACTAGTCTACCAAGTCCACATGTTTATTGTTTTGTTAGAGTTGAACTGCTAGATTTGTGTGGAGCTTTTTTCATAAGCAAAGCTTGACACATTGTAAAAAAACTAGCCTACACAGAGCCACATGTACTGGTTGTGACCGTGACTTCTTCCATACAATGTTCACGCTCCAATACTTAATGCTTAATGGGCTCTCTTACCCCTATGCCATCAAATCCAACAAACCTGCAACATGGTCATGTTGGCGGTGCTCGATCTACCAAAATTCAAGGGATCTCCCTAGTATGAAGTCCCAACTAGACCTCACACCATTTGGTTTACAAGTCCCATCCGGTACGATGGCCTGGTTGCCATTATCTCAAATATCTGCCTCAACTCTTTCTTGTTAGCATAGGAGAGTGGTTTTCTTTGTCTTCGATAAATGAGGTTCGCATGCCTAGTGAGTGTAAGTGTTACCTGTGTCAATGGTTCTTTCACTATCGAGGGAGAGAGTGAGAGTGAGTTCCAGGTCAATTGGGAGCAGTGCCAATGCTACTAGGAACACATAACACAATAGGACATGCACATATTCCAGAGGAGCAGTCCACACGAATGCAGAAATCGCAACATACAAGGTAAGATAACATGTACAACACTCAATGGATCAGTCTAAATGAGTTGAATGGTTGTTACAACAAGCTTCACGTGAAAGGTCTCTCTGATGTCTGGGAGAGTTGTCTACACAAGCGAGACAATGTTGATGACATATACAACACATTTCCATTACTAGATTATGCATTACAACCAATGAAGCAGTTTAGGTGTAGAACACAAGCTAAAGCAACATGCATTATAAGTGTTAAAGATCAGTCTTACAACAGATAAAATACATGTGTGAAAACATGCTGCCCTATTAGCAGGCTTCTGAATTAAGTGAAAGTTCCAAGACACATTGTTACACCATACATCACTAACCCTGAGTTCAAGGAATTTGAGACACTATTTACTCCTCAAAGAAAATGTTACAGACTCTCTTAGCTATGTGGGAGGAGCTAAGGTGAAAAGTCCTTTCCATGTACAAATGAGGGGGTATTTATAGCCAAGGGTGAAACTGACCCTTGTGATTGTTCAACTACCGTCATGACCATTTGACTTCCATGACTTTTCGACTTACATGACTCTTTGTTCAACAAGTTGCTCTCTTGGACTTCCACGTTACATCACATTGATTGACAACATAGCCCATAATGGAGATGTGGGCGACACGACTCATGACATTACTTGACATGACTTGACATGACAATATTGGTACATTTGTGATGCTGCTGGAGTGCATGTCAAGCTACAATGTTGCTGGGTGATGGATGTCTTCATGTTGTATCATAACTTCACCTCCGCATGGTGAAGTGCACAGAGTCTTCGATGGTCCTTGGTTTGCTTGATGAAGCTTTAGCATGTTGTTCATTACTTGCATGTTGGAAGGATTGACATGCTCATCTATTCACGAAGGTGCATGTTCGTAACATTCGTCTGTTTTGCATGCCTTTCCTGTTTGTCTATTGGTGAACCTATCCTTCTGCATGTGCTCCCTTCATTTATCCCATTCATTGTCTTTCCATGTTTTTTGGTGTACCTGTACCTACAGTCACTCATGACGAGACAAAATCAAATCCAAGACCTCCTAGTCTACCATGACATATGATCATTTTGGATGCAAGTGACTGAGAGAGGCAACAAGGTTGTGAAGTAGGATGATGAATCCAGGTAATGCTGATGAAAACTATGCAAGAGTCACTGAGTGATGAAGGTGGGCAATCTGAGTCGATAATGACTGTCTGCGAGGTCTGGCTCTACTGGGAGGCAAAATTGCATAAATTTTTGGAGGGATAGTTCAGGCTGCAGGAAGGCAAGGCAGGCATGATCTGCGAATTTTTTTGGAACGAATGGGGAGCGGGGACTGGACAAATAGATTTGCGTAACTTTATAGAGGAATGGACTAGGCTACATGAAGGGTTAGCAGGTAGAAATTGGGAAGTTTTTTGGAGGAACTGCCTGGAATATTGGCAGCCATAACTGCGCAATTCCCAGAGGGAATTGACAATTGGCTACTCGGGTCACTGGCAGCCAAAACTGCATAGTTCCCAGAGGGAACTGGAAGCTGGCTATTGGAGTTAATGGCATCCAAAACTACACAATTCCCAGAGGGAACTAGCAGTTGGTTCTTCAGTCACTGGCAGCAAAAACTGCACAATCCCTGGAGGGAACTGGTAATCTGCTACTAGGATTTACTGGTAGGGAAATTGCAATAAAGCTAGGAAGCCAACCTACTGATTATCTCTACATAGTTTCAGATTTGATTAGACTGTTGGATAGCAGAAGGCCTATTCATGAAAACTATGCAATTTCTTGGATGAATGGTGGGTTGACTATCCAGATGAATGATGGGAAAACTGCGTATTTTTTGAAGGATACAGGGACAGGCACTTGGTGTCTATCTGGAATGTCTGCGCAATTTAATAAGTCAATTGAGTGACCAAGGTCAATGGCCTCTATGAAATTTTTTAGGGCAGTCAGTCTCAGGGTGACTATCGGGTCCAATTGTCCGGGTGGCCAACATGAGGGTTGATAGAATTTCTTGCAGGCAGCGCAGCTTGAAACGACCAACTTGGTGCTTTTTCATTGTTCTGGTTGAAATTCGATCAAGTTGAAAGCAAGGTGATGGTCTGGCTATCAGAGGAGAGTCTGGTCATCAGAAATTAAGAAAAAATGACTAAGTGTGTGAATGGTTGAAAGATGCATAGGTGATCATACAAACACACACTCACATGACATTGACAATGAAATGACCCAAACCATCCAGACAGACATGTTCAATAGGACTGATCGACGGTGCAAGTGACAAGTGTGACATTTGTGAATGACCATTCATTGATTGAGACGACGCTTGCACGACAATGAATGTGACTCTATGTGTGACTGCGACATATGCTTTAATAGTGAACACAACAAGCACATATGGAGCGAGGACTTTCAGCATAACCAGAACATGGTCGCAAGCAATACTTAAACATTAGCATGCAAAAACTTGAATGCTATGAACAGGAAAGGCAGATGAAAAGACTCACACAAGCTCATGGAGCAAACTGGAGTGTGTGCAGTCATCAAGTAAAACTCTTCAAGGGAGGCTCCGAAATTGCTGTAAGCTAATTTGGAGGGTGGTTGTAGCTGTTACAACACTTTGCAACACACTTGTAGAACTCTAGCTTCTCTGTTTCGATTCATTTCTAGCATAGAGCTTTCATCTTTCGGGCTGTATTGAATCACTGTGCAGGTTACTTCTGTTTCCCCACTTACCCCATGGACATACGTGGTTCACCCTTTACCAACTCAGTTAAACATAATCAAAAGTTCAGCTTAGATCTCATTGTTTAAAATATGAGAAGGGTATTTTATCTCACAAGTTGAAGATTTTCAAAGTATAAGTTTTCATCTCTGGTGTTGCTCTGCTACCAGTAGGCCTCGACAGTACCCTGACAAAGTCACGTAGGAACACACACATTGCTCCACTGCCACAGAGCATGGTCAGTACCCCGATGGAGTTCCATGCTTCACCTCTTTGTGCAGGAAGCCTTTCTCTTCTTTCACCTTTGTGTTTTTCAAGAGGAATCTACATAGGCACTTATTTATTTTTGCGGCGAAAGAGTGATCCCAACTTATTGAGAGCAGAAGAGGTTGTTCCTTCAAAGAAGGATGTAAGACTTCTGACATAGGTTTGCTCATTTAGATTTCCCCTTCTCTATTTGCACTAGTTGAATGAGCTTGAACACATAGAGCAGAAGGCTGAGTATAGGCATGAGGCTTCCCAATGTGCACATAGGTTCATGGTTGGACCAAAACTTCCCTTGCAGACGGTTCATATTTTTTGTTAATACTTAAACAGCTGAAGGTTACAACCAAGCAAAGAGAAGGTGGACACAAGACTAGCCAAGTGTTGTAGTGTCATAAGTTTCTTCCAATTTCAACCACATACTCTATTCAAAAGCCGGAACGTAGTAGTCGGCAGCACTTATTTCTGAAAAGAAAAATAGTAATATATCAAACAAACAAAATGAATGTGAAAAAAAATAGTAAGCATAATCAAACAAAGAAAAAACAAAGATAATAAGAAAAGCAAACATGAAACAACAAACAACAAGTAGACTATGTACAAGGCACGGGCGTGACATGATCTATTGAAAATAATGCTTGAGATCTTCATCGTTCGTAGGAAGGTTCTTAATCCTCTTTCCCAGTGACTACAAATGGTATGTGTGTGGGCCGTGGACCAGTGCATGTCCACCGAGTTCCACTGCTAGAACCTGGTGGCATTCCATAAGACCTTCAAGTGAAGACAACACCATTGTTTCAGGCACTGCGTGAAACATGGGCTCGAATGATGGCATGGGGTAGTTGTTTTTATTCCAGGAAGGGTTCAAATTTATGAAGTCAATGCATCAGCATATTTTCCTAGATTTCTTACATGCGGGATTTAAATTAGAAAGCCAAGTATGATGATGAGCTTTGCAAGTAGTCTAATCACTTAAAATGCTAGTCAATTTTTCTATAAAAGGAGTGCAAACAACATGTATGTGTTACTTGGTCTTTGTTGTAATGGCTTGTCTCCTCCTTTACGTGGAATCTCATGTTGGATTGCCCACGTGTAGTGTGTATGCAGGCCATCATCTACCTGTGCAGACCCATCCTGGTACTGTTTGGTCAAGCGACAAAAGATTTGTTGTTTCTAAGGTGTGTAGTTTGTATCAAGACTAGCTATCTTTGGATCATGATAGGTTCCCAGGCCACCCCTCTCATTCATAATGTTGGTCCTTTGTGTGTTCAACATGAGTGCTTCATACTCAACATTGTTGTTTTTTCCTTCGAACTTCACACGACTCAAAATCATGCATTGTCTATTGTTTTGGACGACTGAGGTACAAGAGGTCCTTGAGCCATCATATGTTTTTGATTCGTCAGGACCCATGGCCCACAACTTGTTTAAACGTGGACCATTTGGCGTTCTAGTACTGTTGTTACTACCATTGTTGCTACTATTGCTACTATCGAAGAAAAAAACTCTACAAGTTTCATTACCATCACTTGGGCGAGGAAAGAGTCCCAACTTCTTGTCTGATCAGGTTGGAGCTGGCCGTGTAGGACAACAACCCAATGTCATTTCCAGGAGGCAGTTCAAAAACATGAGTTCTACGAAAGCCAACGGTTCATTCTTGCTATTAAGGGGATTGACATTGTGCTTCATGTACCTCTTGGATAAAACCTAGATTTGGTTGCATTTTCCCTTGTATGGAAGCCACATGTGAGACTAGTCTGTAACAAAATATTCATCTAGCTTGTTGGACCAGTCTCTGTTAAGTAGAAAGCCATATGCTTCTGGTATGCCTACAACAACTATGTTGATGCATTGGTGGACTCGACTATCATGAGATAGTCAGATCATCATGTCTCGCAATTCACTGATGGATGGTATTGATGTTCAATAAAATTAGATGATTCTCGCAGATGTTTCACTCCATTGTGCATTGATCTTCTTAGCAATGTAGAGTGGCATGATGTTGGCTATCATGTTAGAATCAACCAAGTAGTTTTGAACATTGTAGTTGAAAAATTTAAATGAAATCTGGAATGGGGGGCAACCTGAGTTTGCTTCTTCCATCTGGAGTGTATTGAGCATAGTGGATAGAAATCTGGGAGGTGCACATGCTCCCTTGCTAGTAGCAGCTATGTTGTCTATTTCTGTTTGTCCCAATGCATGCAAGACGATATCTCACTAGCCATGGACTTTGTCAAACTCAAAAAAACTGATGTTTGCTCAAGTTTTCTTTATGTCATCAACTATGTTGTAGTCCAAAGGTGCTAGAATCACCAAGGTTTCCGGGGTGGAACAAATGTTCGTGCTGTCGATGGAGTATTTCGTAGCTTCTTGTTCAAGGATATACTCTTATCTACCACTCTCTTCCTGGACTTGCTTTTTTTTTGTTTCTTTGAGGTGGTCGGTAGATCGGACTTATTTATTAGTTGCCTCACCTTCTCTTACATTTCCCCAAGTGTAGGGGGGGCCCTTTTACTCCTAACACTGTAACAATGATTTTTCTTTTGGGGCTGCTTCTTAGTGTTCGTCTTCAATATTACTTGCGAGCATTGATATGCATTCACCACATGGCCATAACTTGGTGTTCCATCAAGTGAAACCTCTTCATCATCATCAGTGTCTCATAGATGCTCTTGCATATCACCTTCTACATCAAGTGTATCACTACAGCCATAGCTAATGACTCACTTCCAATTCGAACAATAATTCTTGGGGTGGAACTCTTCATGTAAGGAAAATAAATTAGGATCAATGCACTGATCAAGTTGGAACACGAGCTTCTGTGTAATTTTGGAAGCGAACTGGTTGTTTCTTGATGAGCTAGTTGATGAGCTACTTGGTTGTCTCTATCTCAATAGATGATTTATTTCAAATGTGTTCGTTTTCCGTTGCTTGAGTTTGAACATTTCGGTGGTCAAGTTCTTGACGAGGTGAGTGAGAGTCTCAATATCGGTTGCTTCCTTATCTCTAACCTTTTTCACCATTGCTTGGGGCTTTTTTCTCGCATCCTTGGATTATTTTTTTGATTCGTCATACTTGATTACTCTGATTGCACGCAAGTCCTTTTCAACAACAATAGCCTCTTTGCAACTTTCCAGAAGTATTGGCTTCGCAACTCGCTTGAAGAACTAGGCAAGGGTGGTCGACAATGCAGACGTGTAATAGTCAACAGTGATGGAGTCATGAGGTTTAGTGTCTACTGCAAATTTGTTCAAAATACACATAAACTTCTGATTGAAGTCTTTCACTTTCTCTTTTCCCTCCATTTTGAGGCTTCCCCATTCTTTGAGTAGCATGGATGGGGTCTTGTCATCAACAAACTTTTTAAAGAACATACATTTGAAAGAACCCCAGTTTTGTATGGAGTTAGGCAGAAGGTTGTGATACCAAGCAGCTGCAAAAGCATCCAAGGTACATGGGAACAATCTACATGCTATGTCGCCATAACATACCTCAAGGGTCTGCAGTTGTAGGTAGAAGTTGTCTAAGTGGTCCTTTGCCTTCACCGTGTTGTCAGTGTTGAACTTGATTTTTATTCTCTCCACTTGCTTTGGCATCTTGTGTAGAACATCGAGGAGAGCCAATGGTCCTTGAGTCATCCATTCAAGATTTCAGTCAGCCATCTCTTCATCTTCTTTGTCCTCTTCCTCTCTTTCAGAGTCTGATGGTTTCGGATCTAAGTATATCAGTGTGTCTCCACCTCCACCAACTCTGTTGCCTTCCCCTCTGCCTCCTATACCGGAGTTCGATCCCAAGTTCGCAAGGGTGCCTTGTTCATCTTCAAGGAAGATTGGAGGTTCCTCTCCATCTTCAAAAGCTTCTTCGAGGCCTTCAAGCGTGGCAAGGACTGCTTCTTCCATTGATGATATAATAACTCCTGCGGGAGTGTATTTTGGCTTCCGAGATGTGTGTGGAAGATGTTGTGTGCCTGGGATCAGTCTGAATTTGTTCGTGAATTGGCATCTGATGGGACGGGTGAAGTGAAGGTGTTGATGTGAAATATCATGCTCAATTTTTGGAGGTGAGGAGTAACCAACTGCAAAGTCGTGTGAGAGGGAGTGCAAGTTACCACCTCGACCAGATGGTTGATGAGTGAGTGTGAGGGGAATTTCAACCATGTAGAGCTGGTTGCCCTCCTTATAGCACCAAAGTATTGGACATGCCAACATTCAGGAGATCTCCCCAGTATTAAGTCCGAACTAGACCTCACACCGTTTGGTGTAGGAGTCCCATCTAGTACGATGGCCCAGTTTCCATTATCTTAAAGATATGCCTCAACTCTTGCTTGTTAGCACAAGGGAGTGGTTTTCTATGTCTTTGAGAAGTGAGGTTCGCATGCCTAGTGAGTGTAAGTGTCACTTGTGTCAATAGTTCATTCATTGTTGAGGGAGAGGGTGAGAGTGAGTTCCAGGTCGATTGGGAGTAGTCCCAAGGCTAGTAGGAACACACAACACATTATGACATGCACAACGTCTGGAGGAGTAATCCACACTGACACAGCAGTAACAACATATATGGTAAGATAACACATACAACACTCAATGGATCAGTCCAAACAAGTGCAACGATTGTTACAACAAGCTTCATGGGAAAGGTCCGTATGATGTCTAGGGGAGTAGTCTACATGGGTGAGATAGCATTAACAACATATAAAACACATTTCCATTAATAGATTATGCATTAAAAAAAATGAAGCAATTCAAATGTAAAACATAGGTTAAAGAAACATGCATTACAAGTGTTAAAGATCAGTCTTACAATAGATACAATACATATGTGAAAACGTGTTAGCTTATTAGCAGGATTCTGAATTAAAAGAAAGTTCCAAGACACTTCGTTGCACCATACATCACTAACTCTGAGTGCGAGGCGTTGGAGCCACTACTTACCCCTCAAAGAAAAGTTCACAAACTCTCTTAGCTATGTGAGAGGAGCTGAGATAAAAATTCCTTTCCATGTACAAATGAAGGGGTATCTGTAACTAAGGGTGAAACTGACCATTGTGGATGTTCAACTACCCTCATGACCATTTGACTTCCATGAATTTTTGACTTACATGACTCTTTGTTCAACAAGTGTGTCTCTTGGACTTCAACGTTACATCACATTGATTGAAAACATAGCCCATAGTGGATATGTGGGTGACACGGCTCATTAAATGACTCGACATGACTTGACATGACAGTGCTCATACATTTGAGGTGCTGCTGGAGTGCATGTCGAGCTATAATGATGCGAGGTGATGGATGACTTCATGGTGTATCATAAATTCACCTCTACATGGCGAAGTGCATGGAGTCTTCGATGGTCCTTGGTTCGCTTGATGAAGCTTTAGCATGTTTTTCCTTGCTTGCATGTTTGAAGGCTTGATAGGCTCATATGTTCGTGAAAGTGCATGTTCATTGCATTTGCCTATTTCACATGCATCGTTCATTCATCTGCTGGTGAACCCGTCCTTTTGTATGTGCTCCCTTTGTTCATCCCATTTATTGTCTTACCATTTTTGTTGGTGTACCTATACTTGCAGTCATTCATGACGAGGTGACATCAAATCCAAAACCTCCTATTATACCATGACATACGATAATTTCGGTACTAGGACAGGAAACAAGGTTGTGAAGCGGGATGATGGATCTGGGAAATGTTGATGAAAAATGTGCAAGAGTCACTAAGTAATGAAGGTGCGCAATCTAAGTCAAAAGTGACTGTCTGCGATGTCTGGCTCGGCTGGGAGGCAAAATTATGCAAATTTTGGGAGGGATAGTCCAGGCTGTAAGGAGGCAAGAAAGGCATGCTCTGCACATTTTTAGGAACGAACAGGCAGTGGGGTATGGAAAACCATATTTGTGTAATTTTCCAAAGGAACAAGTCAGGATGCGTGAAGGGTAAGCATGTAGAAATTGCATAGTTTTTTTGAGGAACTGTTCGGGAGACTCGTAGCCAAAAATGCATAATTCCTAGAGGGAACTAACTGTTGGCTACTGGGGTAGTTGGTAGGAAAAACTACACAATTGCCAGAGGGAACTAGTAGTTGGCTGCGGGAGTCATTAGCAGCCAAAACTATTGAATTCCCAGAGGGAACTGACAGTTGGCTACTCAGTCACTGGCAGTAGAAACTGCGCAATTCTTGGAGGGAACTGGCAGTGTGCTACTAGGAGTTGTCGGCGGGAAATTACACCGAACCTAGGAAGTCGGCCTGTTGATCATCTCTACACTATTTTTGAGTCAGTCTCGGGGTGACTTCTAGGTCCAATTGTCCGGGTGGCCAGCATGAGGGTTGATATAATTTCTTGTTGGCAACGCAACTTGAAAAGACTAGCTTGGTGCTTCTGCGCTGTTCTGGTTGACATTCAATCGATTCGAAAGCAGGGTGATGGTCTGACTGTCAGAGGGGAGTCTAGTCATCATAAATTCAGCAAAAATGACTAAGTGTGTGAATTATCAAGAGACTCATAGGTGATCATACAAACACATACTCACATGACATCGAAAATGAAACAACCCAAACCATCCAGACACACATGTTCAACAAGGCTGACTGACAGTGCAAGTGACAAGTGCGACACTTGTGAATGACCATTCATTGATCAAGGTGATGCTTGCATGACAATGAATATGACTCTGTGTGTGAGTGCAACAGATGCTTCCATAGTAAACACAACAAGCACATACGAAGAGAGGAATTTGAGCATAACCATAACATGGTTGCAAGCATGACTTAGACATTAGCATGCCGAAACTTCAATGCAATGAACAAGCAAGGTAGATGTAAAGGCTCACATGAGCTCACGGATTGAACTCGAGTGTGTGCAGTCATCAAGTGAAACTCTTCAATGGAGGCTTTGAAATTGGTGTAGACCAAAATTTTGGAGGGTGGTTGTATCCACTACAATAGGTCACTAAACCATGTAGGATATTGTGAAGCCAAGAAGATAACCCACGTGAAAGGATCAACTGACTCTTTTTATAGGTTGGTTGTCCATATCAGAAAATAAGAGTAGCTCTCATGACTGCTTTATTGGCAGTTTTGATATGCATCTTTGCTTTCTAACGTCCACCAAAACTACAATGTTGTTTCAGGAAATGATACCAAGTAAATAATACAATCTTTATTTAAACCTAGCTATAATGAATATTTAATAAACTTAGTCAACACCCATGTTGTTGTAACATAAGAAGTGAATATCATGTTCATAAACAATATTAATTCAACGATTCATTACCATCTACCTAGGTAATGTGTCAAAACAACGTTTGATTATACTTCCTCATCATATCTACATTATTCATTAACTTGTTGCATGCTATCACCTGTATCATCAACCTTTGGATTAATGTGAGATCTAATTGTTGTAGGAAAAATGGAGGAGGAAATGGAGGAGCCACTGCTACTTCCTAATCTACTTATTTTGACTCTTCTTCTTACAATATTTGTGGTATTTGTGTTTCTATTTTGTCCTTACAATAAGAGAACTATTGTTTTTATTTACTTTATGACTGTTGTTGTCACTTATTGCAAAATGTGTTTTCAACCGTCCAAAGACTAAATGAGAAGATAATTTTGCAGTCATTTTCCAAGTAGTAGAGGGAATCAAAGCCTAACTCATACCCTCTCCATTGGAAAGTTATTTGAAAAAGCTTTCCAATGATATGTGGAATTCCAGCAATGGACTCCTGGATCAAAAGATATGGCTACTGAAGTTAAAGGATTGAAGCCTTAGAAAGGGATATCAAAGATCACATATCGAAGGTCCAGTGATATCGGTGATTGCATATCGAAGGTCCATATAAATCGATGATCACATATCAAAGCATCAAGCATATCAACGATCACATCATCAGAGAACCAGTCATATCAACGATCACATATCAGAGGTTAGGTATCAGTGCATCGCAACGTAGGAGCATTGACACATTGGAAGGTTGGTGATCAGAGAATTATAACATCTAAACATGTGAACCTTTTAAAAATTTGCGATATGGGTTAAGTGTCGATAGTGTTAAAAGCCATTGGGAATGTTGATAAAGGATTAACAAAGGATTTCATCACAAAACCAAAGGTGGGTGAGCCCTTTTCTCTCTCCTCTAGCAACATGCGTGGAAGCATATGATTAGCTTCGATAATAACACGAGGTGGCATATGATTGGTTTTGATAATGCCATAGTGGCATATGGCGTTAGCATGATGTGGGGTTACGGAAGGACATGTGGCAGGTAGTTTTTGCATTTTTAGGGGGCCTAAGGGTACAAATATGGGTGATACATGTCACTAATCATGAGGTTCCATGTCGAGTGATGATGTCATATCAGATATTACATATCGCAGGTTGACAATGGTGACACTTTATAACAGTTGGCACTTGAAAAATTCCGATAAGGGGATCCGATATTGAGGTTGGCACGTGGTCATAAGAGATCAACGAACCAAAGGCCCAAAGAAGTTAACAAAGGGAGAAGGACCCCCAGTAGGAGTTTGAAGGCTTAGCACGTTAAGGCTAAGTGGTAGGTCAGGACCCTCAGTCTTATGGGATACACTTTTCAAGGAGAAATGGAAAAAGGCCAAGGGCATTAGAACTCATTGTTTTCGTAATGTCTTTTAAGAATAAAGTTTTGATAAGCTAAAGATTTTATATAGAACTATGGCAATATTATAGGACATATTGGGCTCTGATAGTGGGACAAAGAGTGGTAAGAGATGGATGCATCGATAACTAAGATTCTTGAACACCACCAAGGTGACCAAAGTTGATCACTCCCAACTTTAGGAAGTGGGAAGTTCAAGAGGTTAAGAGGAAAGTGATTGGAAAATCAAACAAATAGATGAAGAAGAGAATCATGGAAAAGATGTGGCCTAATCAGAGGCAATCATAGACATCACATGGAGATGTTCTCTCGGCCATCATTCAGTTGTTCAGTTTTGAAATTTTTGTGATTCTATGTACTTTAAAGAGAGGAATCAAGTATGTTGCAATGATTTGGGTCTAGGTAGCTGAAGAAGAAATTCATGGAAAATATGTGGTTGGACAAGAGGCCATCATAGGAACAAAAGGGAGATATTTTCCTCAACCATCACTAATTTTTCCCATGTTTTTATATTTTGTAATTTGTTGCATTTTAAATAAGGAATCAAATCTGATTGTAATCATTTTGGGCAGTAGAACCATCACACGCTGAGAAAGCTAGTCGATCAAACAACTAGAGCTCGACTGAGATATTTTGTAGTTGTTGTTCAAAGCTCTCCCTCTCCTTATAAATAAAGGGAAGAAACACTTAACAAAGGTTCCCAAATTATGCACTCTAGAGGCCCAAATTGTGTTGTTGCATGTTATGAGCTCTGTTTGCAAAAAAATTGGTTCCACTTTGGTTCACATTTCTTGCTCACATGGTGCTCAGGCATATACAATTTTTAAATGTAATGGATTGGTTATTTGGACTCCATATTCAAAGAATAATGAAGTCATTTTTTTGATTCCAGTCATAGCAATGCATAGTATGTATTCTCCTTTGTATATCACTTCATGTATGTCTTTCCTCCTCTGAAATCAGGTAATGAAGCTACTAGCTTTACTGTCATTCATGGTTGTATGTTTCATGCTAAGTAGTAAAAGTACATGTATAACAATATATTTGCTTGTGTTAATTGGTATCCCACAATACATGTATGTAAACAAATATTTATTTATGTTAATTGTTGACAAATGTATTCATGAGGGATAGAACTTGAGACCTCAATTCGTGCTCAAATGTTTCTGGATTTTCACCTCCTCACTCTTCCATATTACTGTTGGAGATCGTTACCTAGGATTTTTTGCTACATACAATCCTCTACATCTATTTCCATCCTTTCGTTCCTCCTATTCACCTATACTACAAAAAGAATGTTAAGTTGCATATTGTTGTGTGTCAGCCACCGGAACCAAGACATTTCTCTTTTAGAATAGCCATATCTACCAGTGTGCATTCACTTGAGTTTACCTTGGAAAAGGGTTATTGAAGTAAGCCATGAACTATCCCCTTTCCAATTACGTGACATATGGAGTGCAACAGAAATCCCTTAGACAATCTTCAAAAGCACTCCTCTCAGATGCCCTAGGCACTCGCCCCTATCAACCCATAGGCTATCTCTAGGAAGCTTCTATATCTTTTGAAGCAATTGTGTGATAGGAGATAGAGAAATATACAACATATTTCTACAAAAAATTCACAACACTTAGAGAAGGTTCATAATTTTTGGAAAGAACTCTTGGAAAGGGCCTTTTCCTATTTTCATGAAGGCAGTGTTATGAATCTTGATGCATGCACATTCCTCAGAAAATTAATGCAAGATTTCTAGTGATTCCAACTTATTAGATTGCAGTATGTTCATCTCCCCTTCTGTTTTCATATATGTTAAATATTCTTCTCAGATTTCGTGTCACGTATATGCTAGACATGTTTCTCATTAGATGCAGATTCATTTAGATCAAGTTATTGATGGAAAATGCATGTATTGATGTGGAAATAATGTCTTTAAAAAGTTCTCCATGTATCTTAGCATTCCATAAGCATTTCCTTACTCCCATTTATCTCTAAATCCAGATACACAAAATTATTAAAGTTTAAGCTTTGTATGATGGATTTCTCCTCTAGTGTCTTCTAGAATTATATTTGTCTTAACAACTGATTTGCTGCAAAATCTCAATATAATTTTTCCACCACTGATCAAGGATATTTTCCTGTGTATTCTTTCATGTGTGGTGGTTCTACATTATATCTTTATGAATGGTTTTGAATCAATCTTATTTTATTTATATGTAAAAACTATGGTGCTACAAGTGCTTAAGACAAATTTGACAACACTTATTAAGATGTGTTAAGCACTGGTCTCCTATCAACCCATATTAGGTTGTCCCTAAGAGTGACAACATCTTTCTAGTGCTGTTGTTGGGGAATGAATCAAAATATTTTTCCCTTGGTATGAAATTTTTTACATTCCCTCTGTTGGGTGAGAAAGGGAAGTATGGGTTGAATATCTCTCACCTTAGCAACTCTACTATTTGAATCTTATTGTAAACACCTTGGTGACTCCACTATTTGAATATTATTGTAAACAACCTGGCGACTCCATTGTCCATATCTTTATTTCATCATACTCACTTTCAAGAGGCCTCATACTCACTCTTATCTTAAACAACAGAAAACTTCCCCTACATTTGAACTTGAGATCACTCACCTAAAGGGGTTTTCAAAATGGACCTTCCTGCATTATTGGCCAAACAATTTTCCCCACTGCATTTTTCTCCTATTGTTGGTTATCCCCATCATGTCCCTTAAATTCATGAATGGTATACATATTTTCCTAGATTCAATGGAAACACAAATTGAAGCTCAGACTAGCGCCTCAAGGATTTTAATGAATGCATGGAACAATAGGTTATTGTTCTTGAAGATGTGAAAATGAAATTGTTCATGTATAATTTAGATGAAGATGCTAGGTCTTGGTACAAAACAATACCTCATGGAAACATATCTTCCTTAAAGAGTTTTCACATAGCATTTAATCATTTCTACAAAATATTATATCCACCGGGTGCTCTCTTTGAAGATTGTTATGCACATTTTAATGTTGAAAATGTTTATGAGGTTAATGATCCTACTAAAGATGTTTGTGGGGCTCAAATCCAAGAAGACATATACTGGCATCAAGAATCTTGGCTCAACAATCAAGAAAGGGAAGAAGGAGACATCATCAAGCTGCAAGAAAACCCTCAAAGGCCTTATTTTGCTAAATTTTATGATTCTCCTTCTTATGATTTGTAGAATTCGACCTATGCATAAGTAGGAGTTGTATATAAATAAGCTCACTATGTGAGTGTTTAATTTCTAGTTTTTAGAGTTTGTAGTTCTGAATTTCAATTTTATGAGGAAAGGACTCCAAGAAAATAAAGTTCTATTGATATTTTATGGTTTTATAGCTTCATTATATTTTTTACTCCATACTCAATGGTGAAGGCTAATAGTCAGCAGCTTCTCAGCACCTTGCCAACAAAGCATTGTCCCCAATTGGAGCCAATGTTGTCACTTACTACAAAATTTGTTTTCACCCATCTAAAGAGTAAATGAGAAGAGAATTTTGCAGCAATTTTCCAAGAAGTATAAGGACTCAAAGCCTAAATAATACCCTCTCCATTGGAAAGTTCTTTGAACACGCTTTCCAACAATATGTGGAAGGCCAATAATGGACTTCTGGATCAAAAGATATGGTCTGCTGAAGTTAAAGGATTGAATCCTTAGGAAGGGATATCAAAGATCACATATTGAAGGTCCAGTGATATCTGCGATCTCATATCAGAGGTCAAGAGAGATTGGTGATCACACAACAGAGCATCAAGCATATCGATGATCAAAACATCAGAGAATCAAGCATATCAATGATCACATATCAGAGGTCAAGTATCATCGCATTGCAACGTAGGAGCATGGAAAGATTGGAAGGTCGATGATAAGAGAATTAGAGCTTCTGAATGTGCGAACCTTTTAAAAAGTTGCGATATGGGTGAAGCATCGATAGTGTTAAAATCTATTAGGAACGTAGATAAAGGATTAGCAAAGGATTTCAGCGCAAGACCAGTGGTGGGTTGGCCCTTTTGTCTCTCATCTAGTAGGATGTGTGGAACATATGATTAGCTCCAATAATAACAAGAGGTGGCATATGATTGGTTATGATAAAGCTACAGTGGCATATGATTTCATCATGATGTGGACTTACTAAAGGACACATGCCAGGAAGTTTGGTGTTTTGAGGGGGCCTAAGGGGACAAATTTGGGTGACATGTGTCACCACTCATGAGGTACCACATGGAGTGATGATGTCATATCAAAGATTACATATTGGAGGTTGAGGATGGTGACATTTTATAAAAGTTGGTGCTTGAAAAGGTTCTGATAAGGGGGCTCTAATATTGGGTCTACCACATGGTTGTAAGAGCTTAAAGAACCAAGGGCCTAGAGAAATTAACAAAGGGAGAAGGGCCCCCAACAAAAGTTTGAAGGCTTAGCAAGTTAAGGCTAAGCAACAGGTCATGACCCTCAGTATTATGGAATACACTTTTCAAGGAGCAATGGAAAAGGGCCAAGGGCATCAGAACTCGTTGTTTTCATAATGTCTTTTAAGAATAAAGTTTTGATAAGGCAAAGCTACAATATAGCACTATGATAATATTACAAGGCATATTGGGCTTTGATAGTGTGATGCAGAGAGGTAAGAGATGGATGAGTCGATAACTATGATTCCTGAAAACCACCAAGGCCACCACAGTTGATCATTCCCAGCTTTAGAAAGTGGGAAGTTCAAGCAGTTAAGAGGAAAGCAACAGGCGAATCGATCGAATAGCTGAAGAAAAGCATCATGGAAAAGACGTTGCATGATCAGAAGCAATCACAGGCATAGCATGGAGATATTCCCTCGGTCATCATTTAGTTGTTTCGTTTTGACATTTTTGTGATTTTTTGTACTTTAAAGAAAGGAATCAAATCTGTTGCAATGATTTTGGCAGTCAGGTAGCTAAAGAAGAAATTCATGGAAAATACATGGCCAGATCAGAGGCCATCATAGGAACGAGAGGGATATATTTTCCTCAACCATAATTTAGTTTTCCCATGTTTTGATATTTTTTAATCTTTTGTATTTCAAAGAAGGAACCAAATTTGATCGCTAATATAGGTAGTTGATCAGATAGCTAGAGCTCGACTGAAATATTTTTTTATCATTGTTCAAAGCCCCCCCCTCTCCTTATAAACAGAGGGAAGAAACAATTAACCAAGGTTCCCAAATTTTTCACTTTAAAGGCATGAATTATGTTGCTGCAAGTTCTAAGCTCTTTGTAGGAATTTACAGGGTAAGTTCCTCAGACAGAACACCAAAGGACACCACTCACAAATAGATCACAGATCAATACACCAGTATTTTTGACGTGGTTAAAACCCTCAAAGAGGGAAATAGTCCACGGCCTGAGCCAACGCGGCTACTTTAGGAAATTTATTAATAAAAGAATGAAGATTTAGATAAGCTTCTCTCGTGAACAATTAACCTACAAATGACCCTCCATGCGCTTTAAATAAAATTCATGGACCAATCGGGTGTTAAGCCATGGATCAAGTGTCAATAATACCAAGGAGAGAATGAACCGTCGGATCACTACATATTGTGACCGTCAGATTGCAAGTTACAAATGTACATAGTAAAGAAACACACTTTACCTAACTCTATACTAGACCAAGTTATACTTAACTATTCCAATGTGTCAGAATATCCTAACATCCCCCCTTAAGAACAACTTGGGATAGGATTGAAGGATCTACAAATATGACATAATAGGAGAAGGAAGGAGGCACTAGAACCTATCCCCCCTTAGTGACAACTTCCTGAACTCCAACCATAATTCAAAATTTAGTAAACTTCGCCTCTGTGAGAGCCTTTGTAAAGATGTATGCAACTTGATCATTTGTTGAAAAATATTGCACTTCAAGAACATGGTTATGAATGAGATTTTTGATGAAGTGCATGTGTAGTTCAATGTGTTTGCTATGCTGATTTTGGACTGGATCTTTACATAGTTCAATGGCACTTTGATTATCACACCAAAGTGTAGTCGGATGCTGTTGCTGAAAGCCAAACTCTGATAGAATTTGTCGAAGCCACAAGGCTTCCTTACTAGCTTCTACGACACCACGATACTCTGCTTCTACTGAAGAAAGAGAAATGGCAACTTGTTTCTTGCAAGCCCATGTAATAGGTCCTGAACCAAGAGTGAACACATAACCGGCAGTAAACTTCCGATCATCAGGGTCACCATCCCAATCGGAATCAGTAAAACCAACAAATAGAGGAGATGCTTCGGCACTGTAATGAATTCCAAACTAAACTTTACCTCGAACATAACGAAGTATTCTTTTAGCTTCTTTCCAATGACTTTCACGTTGGGTTTGCATAAACCGAGCAACACGACCAACAACAAAAGAAAGGTCACGATGAGTATGGTTTAGATACAAAAGTTTTCCTACAAGTTGACAGTATAAGGTAGCATCAACTTCAAGGGAAGTACAAGTGACTGAAAGTTTGACTCCAGACTGAAAGTGAGAAGGAGCTGGCTTACAATCTTCCATGTGAAAATGGCGTAGAAGATCACAGGCATACTTGGATTGGGAGAGGAAAATACCTTCCTTGGATTCCAAGACTTGAAGACCGAGAAAATAATGTAAATGTCCTAAGTCTGTCATTTCAAACTTCTTTTTAAGGCTGGACTTCACATGGCTAATAGGGTTGGGATCACTACCAGTGAGGATAAGATCATCGACATAAAGAACAAGATTGATAAGAGACTTGCCCTCTTTCTTGGTGTAGACAGTATTGTCAAAATGACACCTAGAAAAGCCAGATTCTAAAAGAAAACTATCCATTTTGGCATACAAAGCCCGAGGAGTTTGCTTGAGACCATAAAGGGATTTCTTAAGACGACATACAAGGATGGAGTCTATTTGTATAAACCCAATAGGTTGTTCCATGTAGATTTCTTCATGCAAGTCCCCATGCAAGAAGGCGGATTTAACGTCCATCTGATGGACTTCCCATTTGAAAGAGGCAGCAAGGGAAAGAACAAGGCGGACAAAGTTCATTTTGGCAACAAGGGAGAAGGTTTTAGTATAGTCAATGCCTTCAACTTGTGAAAAGCCCTTAGCAACAAGACGAGCTTTATGTTTATCAACTTTCCCATCTGGTCCATACTTGGTTCTGTAAACCCATTTGCATCTAACAAGTTTTTGTCCCTTTGCTAGAGAAACAAGATCCCATGTATCGTTTGCCAATAATGAACGATATTCTTCATTCATAACTACGTCCCAATCTGGATGGCCTGAAGCTTATGCAAAGGTGTCAGGATCATAATTTGCTGAGACTTGAACCAGTAAAGAAGAGGCTCTTTCGAACTGAGAATGTGTACGACGCTAATCTGTAGGATCACTGGCAAGATCACCTACTGCATCCCGAGTAGGACGGACCCATTTTGGAAGTGAAGGAGATGAAGGAGGATCCCGAGAAGGTGGGGGAGGATTGTCATCCTCACTTTCATCATCTGAAGAAGAAATACGTTCAAAAGTAGAAGAGATAGAGAGAGGGGGCACATGCGCCGAACTAAGCTCGTAGGCCGATTTATTTTCATCAAACTTTACATATCTTCTAATGATAACATTTTTGGACTTAAATAGAATAAATCTATATCCTTTGACATCTTCAGAATATCCAACAAAAATACATTTTTCACTCTTAGTTCTAAAGCTTTACGTTTCTCATCTAGAATATGGGCCCATGCTTCACTTCCAAAAACAAGAAAGTGACTCACATATGGTTTAATAGAGCTCCATGCTTCTTCAGGAGTGATATTATTTAAAACTTTAGTAGGAGTGCGATTTAGTATGTAATTTCACAGTGAATTGCTTCTGCCCAATAATTAAGACCAAGTCCTTTAGATTGAAGCATACAATTAACCATTTCCTTTAAGGTGTGATTCTTCCTTTCAGCTACACCATTTTGTTGTGGAGTATATGGAACAGTATGTTGAATTTGAATTCCATTCTCAATGCAATATTTGATGAAGTCGTTTTTAACATATTCCCTCCCATTATTAGATCTTAGCTTTAGAATTTGATGTCCAGATTGTTTTTCAGCAAAGGACGTAAAGGCCAAGAATTTGTTAAGTACTTCACTCTTGAGTTTTAAGAAGTATACCCAAGTCCGTCTGGAGAAATCATCAATGAAAGTTAAGAAATACTTGTAGCCAGAGAAGGAAACAACTAGAAGTGGACCACATAAATCACTATCCAAAAGCTGTAAAGGGGCTGAGGCGTGCCAAGAGCCACGTTTTTCAAAACTGTCTCGATGATGTTTTCCGAGTACACATCC